>BJFM01003296.1:7595-28004 GCA_016586285.1 Arothron firmamentum | reverse complement strand
GTGTGTGTGTGTGTGTGTGTGTGTGTGTGTGTGTGTGTGAGTGTTAGGGTCCCATTGAGTCATTGAAAGAGAAGCAGGAGGGCTGTGAGTGTGTGTGTGTGTGTGTGTTTGTGTGCGTGTGTGTGTGTGTGTGTGTGTGTGTGTGTGTGTGTGTATGTGTGTGTATGTGTGTGTGTGTGTGTGTGTGTGTGTGTGTGTGTGGAGGGGGGCTGGAGGGTGCTATGACTCATCCACTGCATGAGCCTGGGGCTGTCTCTCTCTCTCTCTCACACACACACTCTCTCTCTCTCACACACACACACGTGCGCATGCATGGTCGCTGCGTAGTTGTGCAGATGCTGCCATTGGTCCGTTCCGACCGGTTTTGACAACATGGTGGCCAAAACAGTCAATCTGTCCTGCCATAATCTTGATTTGTGCTGCTGCTGTCGGCCGTCAGCCTGCAGCTGCAGCCGGATGACCTGTATCAATCTAACGTGCACAACCTGTCCAGCACCAACGAGCGCGCACTTCATATCTCCGGTGATGAACTTACTGCCGCCTGGGAACTCGGGTTGTTTCCTTGGACCAGAGTGGAGCTGCGTTTAGGTGCACAAATAAAAATAAATAAATAAAAAATAAAAACGCCTCTTAGAATAGCGCAGATTATCGAGAGTGTAGTGAGCTTCAGTTAATAAAAACAGAGCTGTCAGGAAAAAATATGAGCTAATGTTCCGTTCAATCACGTTTCTCCGCATGTAATGTGGGCACAATATCAATTATCAATTAATTACATTACAAAGGCATCGCACTCCTCACCCCTGGTAGCAGCTCAAGCTAGCTGGGTGCTAAGTGAAGCACCTGTAGCCCTGATGGTGATCGATGGGGCAAATGGCCAAGCTGGGAAGTCTCCGCACTGTGATAGATGATGTTTCCCTACAGGTTCAGCTTCAATCAGCTTCTTTTTTTTTCCCAAATCAGTGAAGGAGGGATTTGATGAAAGGCTTGTTGGCCGCGGAGGGCTGAGCCGGCAACAGAAGCACTCGCCCAGTGTTTACAGCTGTCGCGGCGCCGACCGTGACCTGACTTTAGCTTCAGGAACAAATCCGCTCCCTGCAGACTGTAGTGAGTCAAACATCATCAAGCCATCCATGATGGCGCCTTCCTCTCCCCCCTCGCCCTCCTCCTACAGATGTTGCGCTCCTTACAGATGTTGTTTGGAAAAGCTCTCTCCCGTTTGCATCCACAGCCATCTCCTCCTCTCCTCCTTTGCAGATGTTGTTTGGTACATTGCTTCCGCGCCTTCATCCAGACTTTTTCCCCTTCACCTGCTCTCCTTCCCATGTCTCCCGTCTCTCCCCCTCCTTGTCCGTTCTTGCAGCTCAGACCAAAGAAAGCAACGCGCCCTGTCATGCAAGTGGCGTGAACGTACGAGCGCACGAGCGCACTCCTGTCTGAAACTAGCTTGGAAAATGGCTAACTTTGTTAGCATCAACACAGATGTTTCTGTTAGCCAGTTTTTATTCCAGGTTAATTAGTTTTAAAGTGTTTTAAGATGTTCCTCGTATATGCGCTAATTTAAAACTGTTAAACCCAGATTTTTATCATCACACCTTTGTCTCAACCTTGTTAAATCACCATAGCAACTAAGGATGGTGTAAGTTTCACATTACAGCTGTTCCTCGTTGCTGTCAGTTAATTGATCCTTTTTCTGTCTGCACTATAGATTTTATCAGGAGCATAAACAAACTGGATGAATGCAAACGACAGCAAAGGTTCTCTTTGACTTAAATGTAATAGTTAAACTGTCTGAAGCAATAAAAAAACAAAGATAAAGAGGTTGTGCTGCTGCAGCGACACAGAGGTCATTATTTTTGGTCACTTTCAGGCAGCATTTCACACCATTCGAACTCCCCCTGGGCAGGTTTTTTCGGCTTCAAATCCACCAGGACACAGGTGGATGAACACAGTCACACAGTAAATGCAACCTCCTAAATCCCAAATTCATGAATAATACAAATATGCTTATGAAAAGAAGACATGCAGAGCGACGGCAGCGAAATGCTGATCAGGATCAGCATAAACAAGTCATCACGGTGGCCCGGGGGGAAGATTGTGACGGATATTTGTCATTATTTTTGCCATTTTATGGAGCGAAATATCGACTGATTAATCAATAGAATAATCAGCCTTGAAACAGACGCTCAGAGTCAGCAAAAATGCAGAGTAGCGATAGAAAGACTGGCGAAGCTCAAGGGCAGAAAATCAGGTGAAGTTTGTGTTCTTTAGCTTAATTTCAGTTCAAAAACAGAAGATTCTGCCACTCCAAAGTGGCAGAACATTCCAGCAGTATTATATAGATGTGATTTAGAAAGTCAGCATTAAGATTATAATTATTACACTCTAGTCAGAAAGTATAAACTTTAAATTCCACAAATGCAACGCAAACATCTCATTTGTGGACAGACTTGTTTTCTGACGATGTCCTCTGCAATCTTAGACATATTTTCTGCTTAAAAATAATATAAAGGAGATCTAATGGGGGCGCCACAACAATCACCATGACAACAATGATTACTCATCCACAAACAAGAGAAACAACAGTGAATAACATCTAATCAGGCTCAAAGCGCTGAAGGTGTGATTATGCACAGTGCTGCTGCTCCGCTGTCTTTGTGCAAACATCTCTCTCTCTCTCTCTCTCTCTCTCTCTCTCTCTCTCTCTCTCTCTCTCTCTCTCTCTCTCTCTCTCTCTCTCTCTTTCTCTCTAAGTCTCTCCTTCTCTCTCTCAGCTCGGGGCAGAATGATTAATTTGCGACGATTGATATAGCGAATGTGGGAGGGATTGAAAGAGAGAGAAGGGGGATCCAGTATTCTGAGGAGCGTCTCGCTGCAGCTCTTGCCTCCAGGCCTTCATTTAAAAAGAAAAAACAAATAAATAAATAAAAATAAAGAGTCAATGGGTGCAGATTTGGGCTCCCGATCACCTGCACCCATCCCCTGCCTCTTTCTGCTCTCCCCATCCTGCCGAAATCCTAAATCGGCGGTGAATATTCAGGAAAAACATCCACAGGAATGGAGGGCAGCGAGGATGAAATGCATAAAAAAGAAAAAAAAAGACACAAAACATTTGCCCCTCTGAAGGTTCATAAACTATTTAGTTCCAAAAATATCATGAAACCAAGAGGGCAGCCTTTAGCTCCGTTTCACTACAACTTCAAACACTTTCCAAGTCAACAGCGGAGGGAAATTAGCTGGATAATTTGAATTTAATATCTCAAAGAGCAGCTTCTTCCTCAGCGATGCTAAACCCCAGCAAGCTCCTCACAGAACCGACGCACATTAAACACTTCACGGTGGAAAAAACTCTGACGTTCTACAGCGATGCGACTGTGAGATACAGTCAGATATTATTCACTTCACCTCCAGACACACATCACTGGGAAAGTAAGGGAAAAAGCTCGGATCAGGCACCCGGGCTCCTCACTCATGTGGTTTAATTTATTCTGCATTTTTATGCACCTGAGTTATATTTGTCCGCATATTAAATAGGAGGAAGTGAAATGCACTAAAATATGCTAATGCCTGAGACTGTGACTGGAGCCTGTGTCAAAAGCTTAAAACAGGCAGAAAGACTGAGCAGACGGTCAGAGATCACCCTTCCAACCCTAATGCGTTCACTTCATTTGCATCTCCATCACTCACTCACTCACTCACTCGCTCACTCACTCACTCGCTCACTCGCTCACTCTGTGAGTGAGCGGGTTGTTTGTGCGTGTGTCACCTGTCTGTCAGCGCATCTGCGTGCGACGACAAAAACAGCGAGCGAGCGCGCTCTCGCCCGGAGGCCATTTTGTGTCCACACGCTGTCGTCACGGCGCTGACCTGAACTCAGAAAACCAGGCAGAGGCCTGGGCAAAGCGCTGAATCGCCTCTCTTTGCTCTGACTCAAGCCTCCCCTGAACGCTGCGGAACCTGCTGGGGGGGGACGGGCCTCCTGGTCTCGTCTCCGAGTGGTGGCGTCGCTCTTTCAGGTTGACACCCGCTCGCACGAGCGAAGCTCCCTCGCAGAGGAAAAACAGGAAAAGTTGCTGCTTTGCTTTAAACTGCTTTATTTTAATTTACTTTTGGACCCACGTGAGAGAAAGTCTTTGAAAAACCTGCATTTACACTGGTTCTATCCTGCAGCAGTCAAACTGGGGTTTAATTAAAGTTTGATTGTAAATACATAAGTGATGACCCCTGGCACATGTCTAAAACATGTTTTTAGTGCAATATTAAAAATTCTCAACCCACGCAAACGTGACACATGACAAGGACCGGCTGGCGTTTTTGTGCACGGCCTGATTTCAGCCTCTTTTTTGCCGTTCTTGCGCTCCGTACCTGCCTTTCCGGCCTGAGCTGGAGCCTCATTAAGCGTCCGACTGCAGGTTTTGACCTCCCAGTTCAGCCACCACAGACTCCGCGATCAAATGCTGCCGTGTTCATTAGCAGCAGCTTCTTCTATCGGAGCAGAGCTCAGGCGAGTGCGGCGCCAGGTCCTCTCGCTGGCTGCAGGGACCGGAGGAGGACCTGGAACGTGAAGGCGAGGGCACCAACACTAATGAAACGCTCCAGTACTACGCTTCACCATGGCAACAACAGCTGAGAACAAAATCAGCCGATGTTAATCCAAGCTCATCGGCAGGATTCTTGAAGGAAATGACAAAACCTATCGACAAAAGCTCCTAACTGGGAAGATTCACCGAAACACAGTAACTATGGCAACAGACCCGAGTTTAAGTCACCGCTCTTTCTGCATCGGGGTCGAGCTGTTGTTCTTTATGGGGTTTGAGACACCCCCGAATGCAGCTGCACCAAGAAATTCAAACTTTTTAAATGTCAGAACAGAGAGGAAAAAGGGATAAAAACAAAAGGATGGAGCTGGCGCTGACACATCCGCTCATTGGGTGTTTCCAGGCCACCGGCCCGACGCCGCTGCAGTCGTTTACCGGCTGTCACTGATCAGAAAGTGTTTAAGTGTGTCACCAACTCATCGTCCTCGCCGGACCCTCTCTGTTCCACGCAAGGCATTTTTTTGTTGGTTTGTTTGTTAACACATGGAGAAATAAAAAATCTGTGAACCCCATCTGACCATTCTCGCTCCACTGTTGTTCATAAATACCTTTCCCACGTGGATAAACACAAGTTTTCCAATAAGGGCGCGACCTTGAGACTTGCTCCAGCTTTCAGAGCCAGTTTAGTGCGTAGATGCGTGCTGCTGCTGCTGCTGCTGCTGCGCCACACATTTCCCCTTTTTGGATGGTGTCTAATCACACGTTTGCACATACATTCACCTTCACCCAAACAGGCCCACCTTCTCGTGAGGCTGAACACAAACACGCGGAGGATTTACTGCAAACGCGCTCGTAAAAGGCGGCCAAGCGAATTCATCATAGGCTGCTTAATGCGGCGCCATCGCCGTTAATGTGAGTCCGCCACATCTGGCGCTCGGCTGCGAGCTCATTCCGCCGGCCATAAACCTCTCTGGGTTTCACTTTGTGTCAGGAAGACATCTGGACGTCCTCGCTCAGTCGACAGCCAGATTATGGAGCCGTTTCCTTCATCATCATCCTCATCATCACGAAACAAGAGCGCACCTAGAGCTACAAAACCCAAAAACCTGCATGTTCTGTATGTTTTTGCTGATGCACTCTGGGAAAGCGCGACCAGCGGAGGCAGGTACGCACTTTCTGAAGTAGCCAGTACTTCTACACACACACACACACACACACACACACACACACACACACACACACACACACACACACACACACACACACACACACACACACACACACACACACGCAGAGCTCTGTGGTCCTTCCCGTTGGCTCCTGATGTCTGTAGGTTTCGGGAGCAGTCGGCCTGTCAGCACCTCTCCCACCAGGCGTTAAACAGACTGTGTGGAGGTGCCAACAGCTCTCTGCTACTCCACACTCAACAGATTCTCCTCTACAACAAAGAACGTGACGCTGGTTCCATCAGACCGGCCTCCAGTCTGCAGCTTTTAAGGCCAGGGAGCGCGTGAGGAGATTTATCTTTACTGCTCTATCCCACACACGGGATATGAACCCTTCTGATGACAAAACATGTGTGTGTGTTTGAGATTGATGTCCCTTCCGAGTGTGTGTGTGTGTGTGTGTGTGTCACTCCCAGGTGTGTGCGTGTGCCCGTAAACAGTCTCTGTGATTGAGAGGCCGTGACGCCTGTGTGACAGGCGGCCTTGTGCTGCCAGCGCGACACCGCCTCGCCGCCATCATCGCGAGCGCGTCATGTGACCGCGGACGCTGCCGTTAAGGAGGACGAGTGGAGCTGCTGCATTAATTAGCTAATGAGGAGGATGTCATTAGGGACTGAGCCTCCAGATTGATAGCAGATAATAAATGTGATCTACTCTGTAAACCAAATGTAACGTCGCATGTTCAGCGATTAAAATGATGTTAACTACACTGAGTAATGAAGCCGGGCCTCTGTGACCTCCCGACATCTGTAGGAATCTCTCACTTCTAGAAATGTCCCTCAGTGAAAGTCAAGGGTAAATCTAGTCGCCCTGTACAGTCAGCCACACCCACTGGGGGGCTCCAGTTTTATTCCAAAGTTAGTGTTTGGTGGATTCCCCAGCAGCAAACAGCTGGACTGAACACAGCCAAAGAAATAGTGACAAAAGTGAAACGTACCCACTATAAAACCAGAGTTTTATGGACCAAAGGTTCATTAAATCATGGTTTTGGTCACATGGGTCTCCACTCCCCCGATGGAAAATGTCAAACAGGTTGACAGTTTCAAAGGTTCAGAGGGTTCAGACGTCTCCAGCAAGAAAATGATTCAGAGTGTGATGAAATCTTATACTGCATGCTGGTGGAAGCACACACACACACACACACATATACACACACACACAGCACGTGCACTCTCCTGCTCTCACACCTCATTCCCAGAAACATATCTTCTGTCACACACACCTCGCTCGCTCTCGAACCCGCCGTGATGGAGATTAATGGCAGCGCTTAGAGCATGCTGAGCTCCACCTGTCAAGGCAGGGGGGCCTCCGGGGCAGCTCTCGTCTGTGCTCCAGAACAAGAGAGCGTCCCGGAGCCTGATCCATCACGGAGGGCCACGGCAGGACAGGCTGGATCTCCGGAGCCAGACGCCGCAGCTGGACCACCGACGCGGGACCATCCGTCCAGGATGACGGGAACGGAGGGCGAATCCGGCCGAATCGGGCCGGAGCAAACCGGATAGCTGCTCGACCGTGCAGGTTTATCCAAGGACATGCAAGCGTGAACGCGTTCATCTGGGTTAATTCTCCATATGTGAGATGACATCACACACACACACACACACACGGGACCTCCACTCCCCTTCAAAGCCTCAAAAACACTCAGTTTACACCTGGCCCGGCTACATTGTCCCGGACGGAGAATTGAACGGTATTAGCATTTAAATCAATGCGGCACCTAAAAATAATCTGGGACGGTGGCTGCAGCGCTGACGGCTGAGGTTTGACAGCTGCCGTGACCTGTCAGTCACTTCTATTACAGTATCAACAACAGCACGCCCACAGAGCGCCGCTGGAAGCCGACTGTTTGCCTGCCTCGGCGCAGAGGCAGAACAATGGCTCCTATTTCCGCACGCGGCGCTCCTGAAACGCACACCATAAATAGCGCGTCGCATCTTTGGGAATGTTCGTCAGAGCGCTGTGGCTGGATGACAAACCATTGATACGTTTGATTGACTTCTCAGAGTCCTCAACTTAAAATCAGATCAGAAACAACACAAATCAAATAAGTAGGTAAATAAGTAGAGTGAGAATAAGTACCGATTGTGGCGACAAGCGCGTGCATGTCCATAAAATCGGCCTTTTCCATGATGACATGACTATCCCTGCGGTATTAACAAGAAATACATATTGGACTGGAGACCTGTTGAGGGTGTGTTACACCCATGAAAGCCTCACCAGGAAGGAATAGATGGTGGATCCACGAATGCATCTTTCTCCTCCAGAGATCCTCGTCTTCACTTGTGTTAATTGGGTCCAACATCACACTAGCGACTAAAGTTGCATCCTAAACTGTTTATCTGAGTGCTGAGATGAAAACAATGCACTGACCAAGGTGGTAATGGGAACCAGTCTGTCAGAACAAATTAAATATAAACAGAGGAGAATGCGTTTGTCTCTAAAAGTGCGTGTAATTTAGTCAGTGAACTAATCACAAATTAATTTGTCTTTGTTCCCATTCAATATTTTCCTATCTGGCAGCTCACAGATCCCCACATCACACATAATCAGAGAAATTAGAATAAATCAGCTCTCAATAATCACTTCCAATTCCATCACATCAAGTAATGGAGCTTCAGACAGACCACGGAGCGCTTCTCCACATCCCTGCGGAATACCTTCCAGTCAGATTATTAGTAACCAGATTACACATCGCCTCCCATCGTTTCCTATGCACACAGCTGCTCTAGTTAAAAAAGAGGTATTATTCGGATTACCTCTGTAATCTGATTCCATGACATTAGTTGCATCAGTATCCTGGCGATATTGATGTTTGCTGCTGCGCTAACGCTAACAGAGTTGATGGCTATTAGCATAATTAATGTCATCGCTGTAATGCACTCCAATTCTGAGACAGTCACACACACACACACACACACACACACACACACACACACACACACACACACACACACACACACACACACACGCACACGCACACACACGCTGGACACATTAGCATGAAAGGAAAGCAGAAATACATGATCAAATCTGAAATGCAGTGTATGGAATCCAGCAGGAAGATGTCATGTGTGATGTTTGCCCTGTGACTCCACTCAGTTACCGTGACGACAGAACTGCAGCTGGCTGTCAGTCAACGGTATCTGCACATCACATACATGATGTCCTGAGCATTAAAAGAAAAGCCGTGCACTGTGACATATGATGTTAAAAGCCAGGGTGAGATAGGTTAGATAGAACGTAGGCCTGTGTGTTAAAGATAGCACCGCACGCCTGAGGGGGTGTGACAGAGAACCAGGACTGCCTGCTCTTTCTCTCTCTTGTTCTTTTTTCCCTCCCTCCTCCTTTTTTTCCTTCCCCTCTTTCTCAACACCTCCCAATTTCTCCTGTTCTTTTCTCTGCAATCACGCAGCCATAAAGAAAGCGTAGCTCCAGAGCACACAGAGCGAGCTGGATCCCTCTCAGATTCCTCTCTGCTCTTAACCATTTCGAATCTCCCCTGCCAAGGATGCCGAGTGAGCTTAGAGTGTGAAAAGTAAAGCCACTTAGCCGGGAAAAATAAGCATATCACATAGAGTGAGTTGGCGTGGCTGCATTCAAAATGTATTTGCGATTAAACACAATTTCACAAGAACGCGCGTGCCAAAATTCCCGTTTTCTTCGCCCTCCATCGATGCCAAAAACACAGTTTTGTCCTCAGAGAACTTGCCGATTTGCAGCGTGACCTCGTTGCGATTACATAACCTGGTCACATGTTTGATCGACATCACACCTGCACCAAATTAGCAACTGAGGTTGAAACAAGTTTGATGCTGTTTCCTTTTGAGGGGATTAAATCAAGTCAATGCAACAACGGGCACGCAGTGTTCTCACCAAGATTAAAGGAACAAAGTGCAGAAAACAAAACTGGCTTAATGATCTTATTTTATTTTGGTTTCGGGAGCTTCGTGACTCTTGTGATTCGCAGAGCGGAGACCAGCCCAGTGAAACAGCAGGTGGTGGGATCAGACGTGATTGATGAGCGCTGGAAAGCAGCAGGATTCTGGTTCACAAAGCCCAACGCTGCACCTCTGCAAAGCCGACCCCGTGAAAGCGTGCGACTTCACGCCCCGGCCTTCTCTGATCGTTGTCCAAATGAATCCTTTGATTCTTTTTAAAATTTAAACGAACACCATTCAAAATGTCAGGTGCTCAATTAAACTGAGGCTTCTGCATGTTGAATATCCTGTGCAGTGAAACCTCGTTATTTCATTACGTCTTTGCTTCTGTGCAAAGACGAAAAGAAAAAAAGAAAAAAAAAAAACCCCTCAGCTGCAGTGAAAAATGGGTCACTGTTGTTACACACCCAGGCTACTTGAGGATTCCGCTAACAGTTAAATGATTACTCACGATGCCAGCTGAGCTGATTACAGGTCAGTTTGGGATGAATCCTGCCGGTCCAGTGTGACAGCGGCTGAACTAAGGGGAGGGCTGATGAGAGCAGACTAAATGGTTTGGGGGGGGTGGGGGTGGGGGGGCTTGTCTGTGCAGTTGTGCACCAGGTAGGAAGCTGTTAACCAAACGCAACACGGTTTTCCTGCAGGAAAGTCAGAATTCTTTTAAACAAATTAAAGAGGACACAAGGAAACGCTGAGTACGTGTCTGTCCTTCCTTTAACCCCGTAAACACACGTCACATGACCTCACATGACTCAATAGGCTACATTAAGACTCTGCACCAGCAGATGATGGTGCAAAGGTCAGTTCAGAGCTAAAGCGGAGAGAAATCTAGCCCAGCGCAGTCTGCTTTGATGCTTTCATGCCCCTTTTATCTTCACCATTTCAAACAGCTTGATGCAACATTTCAGCTTTCAAGCAAGTTCAAACAGGTTTGAGACCTCGGAAACAAACTGGGTTCTTGAAAAAAATGGAAAATAGAACTTATTACACCCCCCCAAGAACCGTCAGGAACCCATTTGGAGAAAATAAGGACTGTGGATAAAACAAGAGAACACAGATAGATGATTGATAGATAGATAGATAGATAGATAGATAGATAGATAGATAGATAGATAGATAGATAGATAGATAGATAGATAGATAGATAGATAGATAGATAGATAGATAGATAATGGATGGATGGATGGACAGAGAGCACCTGCAGAATAGTGTAGTTATGTGAGCATATGTGTAGGCATGTGAGAGCGAATGCAGAAGTGCTGTGTGTGTACGTGTGTGTATGAGTGTGTGTGTGTGTGTGGGCATGCAGGCATCGATCTGCCCGTCCACCTGAGTGTGATGCAGCTGGCGCATCGCTGCATGCGCGCAGACAGCGCGGCTGCTTCCCCGGCTCACCTTCCAGGCAGCAGGTCCTCCAGAGGCCCGAGTGCGTCATCACCTCCTCGTTCTTCTTGCTGGTCTCGTTCTCGTTGGTGCTCTTGATCTTGCAGACGCCGCGCGAGTACAGCCAGTAGTCTGTCCCCACGGCGATGGTCATAAGGCTGAAGGCGGCGAAGGCCCCTACCGTGGTCAGCAGCATCTGAACTCCGCGGTCAAACACACCCATGTTGCCGCATTCCACGAAAGGGGGGCCCCCTTTCCTCTTGATGTATAGGAAGTAAATATTTGTGAGTTTGCGTCGCCACGCCAGCTCGGAAAACGGGGGGTGGCCGGTCTGGGACGGACGACGGTAGCGGGGGGCCGCTGGGGGGGCGGGGGAGTTAGGGGAGCTCGGGGGAAATCGTATGGTTGGTTTTGGGGTGAGACAGCAACGAGGGAAGAATTGAGATGAGCGCGGAAGTCGTTTGGCCCGAGCGGCGGGTCAAACGGACTTCTGCGAGGAGGACGGGACCCTCAGCCAGGGAGGGGTCGAAGCTCCAGGTCTCAAGCGGCAGGCTGAGAGGCCCTGCTCTGGAATCTGAAAAAATAAGTTGACCTAAAAAACTTCCAGCAGATCCCGCAGGAGGTTTAGTCTGGGATGGAGGCCTACTTTGTGGAGTTGGAAGGCCTCTAAATGTCAAACTCCGAACAAGGCCGAGATAATGAGAAGATGGAGGACGTTGCTCCGCTCCTCTGTGGTCGTCTCAGGCCTGGTTTCCGGAGCAGACCAGTGCGGTCATCAGAACCCTCACGGCCTGAGCGCTGGAGAGATGGAGCGGTGTGCACACGGAGCTGGCTTTTTACCTACACCGCCGTTCCTGTGATCCTCACGCACAAAAACAGCCGCACAGGTAAACTTTCTCCTGTACACACCTGGACACAGATGAGCACATGCATGCACACGGTGTGGATGAACTCAGGGATGAAGAAACGCCAGAATGTGGGGGTGGAGGTGGTGGAGACTAATCCAGCTGGTCACCTGGTTTTTTATTATTATTTTTTAAACAAATGCCTCCTCAAAGACCTCCACCAGATGAGGAAAAGATCCAGGATGAGGTGCGACTGCGCTGATGTAGCTCAGTGGATCAGAGAATTATGGAGGCTCATGGAAATTCTGGAAGAACCAGGCTTACATGTACTCTGGAGGAGAGGGAGACAGGCTGGACAGGACCCAAAAAACATGTAGGAGAAACAAAGGGAAGAGGGTTGAATGTGCCGAGAGGAATAAAAGATCAAATTTCAAACCAGCAGATGCAAGCGCTCCCTTCAAAAATCGAGGACAGAGCAATAAATAATGCCAAATAATCAGCCGGTAACCATGACTGCCTTGAAAGCCACTCAGGATGGAGAAAAATAAACCAACCAGGGACGATCAACCCCCTTTTCCCCGATTTTAAAAAAATACAGCCAATGAAAGGAGAAAAATGGTGAAGTTTTGAAAAAAAAAAAAAAAAAAAAAAAAATCAAACGAGCCTGCTTAGTTTTTCTTTTTCCTAAAATTCTGATCCTCAGATTCCATATGTGGTCCCTAGACCTTTTGCCGGTGACAGTAGGAATCTGCTGTAAGAGGCTACAGGCAGAACCGACGACAGAGCGCGGAGAGAGGGGCGCATCCAGGCGGAGAGGCCGAGCATCACCGCTCAAGCAGCCGCTCGCAGGTGTGAGGAGAGCACGGAGGCGATGGAGCAGGTCTCCCGGAGCGCCGCAGCCTCTTCCTCTGGCATCCACACGATCCTACGCGGTTATGTCACGGCAGCGGCGAGCGCACAAGTCTCACACGGACCCGCTTACTGTCACCACATTCAAGGCGCAAAAATCACCACAAATCGCCACAAAAACGCTGGCAATTTTTTTTTTTTTTTTTTTTTGGCAAAGCTGTCAAGCGTCGGGGTTCAAGTGCGCGCCCGCCCCCCCAAAAAACCCATACATGAAGCCTAATTATGAGACGATGAAGGCGAGCAACACATCAGTCCTCCGTTTCCTCGTTTTTCTTCTTCGGAGAGCTGAGATAGAAGTGGAGAGAGGAGAGGAGGAGGAGGAGGAGGAGGAGGAGGGGGTGGATGATGGCTGGAGGCAGAGGATGAAAAAAATCGACACAAGCAGAGAGAGAGAGAAGGGGAGAGAGACAAAGACAGACAGAGAGAGAGGGGAGAGAGAGAGAGAGAGGGAGAGAGAGAGAGAGGGAGAGAGAGAGAGAGAGAGAGAGAGAGGGAGAGAGAGAGAGGGAGAGAGAGAGGGAGAGAGAGAGAGAGAGAGAGAGAGAGGGAGAGCGCAGCAGCAGCAGCTTCACCGCGCAAAAACAAGCGCACTGCAAAAAAAAAAAAAAAAAATCCTTTTCAACAAGTCACTGCCGCTGACGATGAACCTCGGTGCTTTTATTTCCTTTTTCTTTTCTGGGGGTTCCACCTTTGGTCGGCCGCTGCTTGTCATTGTCTGCAGCAAGTTCAGTCTGACAAGTTCAATTCTTTGTGCCTCGAGTTTCCACTCGTGGCTTAATTTCCTTCGATTTTATAACTTGACGTGAAAAATACCCTGCAATCATGTATTTAAATTTAAACAATGTGTGTAACATGCCAAAACAGTCAAATCCAGAAGTGAATATGTTTCACTTGCTGAAGGTATTTAGAATTTAAAAAAGATTTTTTTTTAATGACACCCCATGACCTCTGACCTCTGCCCTGCAGGAGCCGTGATGTTTGTTTGTTTGTTTGTTTTTTCCTGAAAGAATCGATACTATGTCACAGTTATTGTGAGACAAGGGTGCATTTAACTTTCCTGACGGGGGAGTGGAGATGAACGGGGCGAGCGTGAACCGCCTGACCGAACACTTTGGGTCTGGATGGTTCCGGCTGTAAAAGCCAGCGATCCACGGCTTTTTCCTGCGATTCTCATCACATCACCTGGCAGAGAACACACAGATTTCTGTCAAACCGCTGAGACACACTTCATAATTCAGACAAAGACATTGAATTATAAAGTATGCTTCAAGTACTCTGGAAGGTCTTTTCCATGATATTTTCATCAGGAATTCAAACATACAATATTCTGATGCCTCATACTGTCCATCATCCCAGCGCACCATGGTTACCGCTCATGCCTCCATGGCCTGGCCGGATCCACGGCAACTGCCTCCCTCTTGTGATTTTCTGCATCGTAGCTACTTGGTATTTTCATGGGAATTGCGGCGGCCAGACGCAGATGCACACGGAGCGCGCCAGCCGGGAGCTCTCACAACATTTATGTTTGCAGGCGAATGGGATGTTTGGAATGGCGACTGCAGAGCCTGTGGATGGCTTTGACTGAGCTCTCCGGCTCTTCCTTAAAATGCAGGATTCAACATCAGAAATGAGGAGTGGGGAGGTTAGAAAGCGAGCGAGGCAGCAGCCTTTGAATATGCAGTAAATGGCGCCAAGTCGCTCCGATGGCTTCCGACTTTCAAATGCATGGAGCTCACATCCTACACATGCAGCGGAAACACCACTGTGGGATATAAAGTACAACCAGGAGGTGGGATTCATACATCATTCTCGTCATTTCTAGGTAGCAAAGTTCAGATTGTTCACACTTATTCCTCGCTGACATTTGCAGCCTCTGATATGCAAAGCCGCTCACTACAGCATCTATAGGTAGACGGCTGCTAGCATCGCTGGCCCGGAATAACAATTCACCAGGCTGCCGATGAATGTTTCAACCTAGAAGCTGCGCGGCAGAAACTGTGCGCGTCTCAGATGATGGCGGAGGCGACGGCGGCCTGCTGCTGGAGAGGGCCTGTGCGGCGGATTTCGGCATTGTTAGAGCATTTCTGAAATTACACAAAGTTGCCTGTCGGGGATGCTGTAATTAAATGTCAGCCGTCAAACTTTGAAAGGCCATAACTGCTGCAGTGCTCGTCTGATCTGGATGTAATGAGGGAGTCTGTGTCTTTGTCAGCAATTGGCCTACAGCCGCCTGCACCATTTGAGGGCGATCACATACATGGCGTGCTTTTTTTCAACATGTGTGTCCACATGCAGCCTGCGTCAGCCTCATTAATGCCAGGAAGACAAACCCAGCCTCGCCATAGAGGCACGGATGTGACAGAACGCACCATTCTGCATCATGCCTGCGCGCCTTTTCTCACTGAGGGAGAAGGTCAGTGCAGCCCATGTGTGAAGCTGCATCCTGGAGGATCCACCTAAAAATGAGTGAATCATTTAGAATCACAAAAATCACTATCAATTTATGAATGGCATATGTTTGTGTTTAAAGTGAATTCAAAATGTTAATTAAACTAATTACAGCAAGTAATTTTTAAAATGTTACTTTGCATGATAAAAGTCCTGAGATAAGACTTTATTATGCTGCTCTGTGATTGATATTTATCAATATTTGTGTCTAATGTATAGATAGATTAGACTTCAGGCAAGGAAAAAACAATAATGATGGGAAAAAATTATATAAAAGATTTGAAGAAGAAGAAGAAGCAGCTGCAGATGAGCAAAGAGAGCCAAAGAAAGGGTGACGTGAGAAGAAGAAGAAGAAGAAGAGGAAGAAGAAGAAGTGAGACGTGGAGAGCGAACAGTCTGCCATGTTGGCCGCCCTCCCTCCTCCTCCTCTGGGGTGTAGAGGACATGTTTAACATTCTACTCTACCCCTCCTCCTCCTCCTCCTCCTCCTCCTCCTCCTCCTCTCCTCTCTCATCCAGCCACAGCCGCAAGTCCCTGCTGCACTGGGGCTGCTGATGGCCAGAGACGAGACGAGCGGCTCAGTAGAGCCTTTAATCATGACCAGCACGCCGTTGTTGCCGCATTGTTGATGCTGCATTCCTAAGCAAAGTGCCGGTGACACGCTCTTGTCCTCCAGGAAGACGTTTGATCAGCTGTTGTTGAGCCAAAAGCCACATCTGCTGCAGACAAAAGAAGATGTTGGAAAGAATCACATGATATCTTTTGGTTCAAAAAAAGGAAAAAAATCTGCAAAATTACTGTTAATGTTTCTTTTTCTTACAGGGAGTGCTCTGTTTGTGTTATCACTGACTGTTTAGGCACATTTCTACATCTTGCGTGATTAGATTTACTAATTCAATTAACAAAAGAGATCATACGAAAGGCTTCTGTGCCATGAATGTTCAAGTTTGGTCATCTGCATTTCTTGGAACCCAAAATGCTGTTTCTCAGCATATCAGGTCACAATTTAACCTGACTTTTGTTGTTATTATTACGGTCAGAATAACCAGGTCTGTGATGAATGCCAGTGTTTTCAGAAGCTTTCGTTATTTTTGTGCTGAAGCCCCCGGTTCCTCATCCGCTGAATGAGAAACTGCTCCAGCCATGTGATGTATCTCTGCCGCTCCTTTGCATTGAGTGTGAGAGTGCGCAGAAGGTGGGCGCATAAGCATGTGCACTGCATTTTAATTTTAATGCACTATGGAGGAGTATTTCAAACAGGAACATGCAGACACATGAAAAAAAAAAAACCATTTGCACGTCTGATTCAGGCTAATATGGCTCCATCCTTCATGCTGCCTGAGGGCGAGCTGGGGTGTCCTGCTCCTCCTGCTCTCATCGCGAGCTTCCAGTCAGCATGAAGGACTCGTTACCTGCTGCAGCCTGGCCTACTTCGAAAGTTCCTCCTTTGCTCTGCCGCGGCGCCATCAGCAAAGTCAGACAGAACGAGACACTGGACCGGCGGAAGCGGGGAGGAGGAGAGCAGACACGCTGCGGAGGTGTTTTACTCACTGTCTTCAGAGGTAGAACCACCGGATGCTTCCCTGGCTGTCATCATGTTGGCGGTTCTTGTTGTTTTCTGTGAAATCACGGTCCTTTTGGAAGGACCACAGGCACAGCTGCCGGTCCAGATGCTCCAAATCTTGTGCAGTCGCTCTGGATTTTCCTCTCAGACCTCTGAGCTCTGCAGAGGAACTTTAACTGTGCAAATATGTGAAGCAGAAATGTTTAAATACATCGAGTCCAAACTCATTTTCAGGCATTAATTTTACTTTTTCAAATAAATTTAAGCTGAGACATCAGGCTGCCAGTGACCAACATACAAACGGAACTCGGGTTACTTTGCATTTATTGTGGCTTAGCCTGCTCTGCTCTAGTTACTGTGGTACTCTAAATCAAAATGATTTTCCACTGTTATAAAAGCTGCTACCGGAAGAGCAGACAGGGACATGCTCAATGTGCTCACAAAGGTAAGACGAACACCCTAAAAAGCAGTGAATCTGACCCAGATCACCTGTACCTGTCATGCTTTCATCCTCATTCGTTCACCGAGTCTCGTCTTTAGAAGCAAGAACAGCGGGTTTCTCGTGTTTCTCCCTTTTAAAATGGTGATGACCTGACCTCCTTTCAGGATTAATTTGCATGAAATAAATAATACATCAACGCTCTGGGTATTTGTAGAAGGGTCTGAGTCCTCAAAAGCAAAAAGAGGAAATGAAAACTGTCCGCTCAGTTATTCAGGTCAAATACATCAATTAATAATTTGCACTGTCCAGTTTGCTTCTGCATGAAATTACACCATTTGGCACCTCTGTTCTGCTCCAGGAAACGGGCTTTGCTCGTCGGTGTGTTTACAGCATAATGTCTGGTTGCTAAATCTGATAAATGTTTGTATTTGAGCGCATGCGTCTGTGGACCGGACTCAGCAGACTCTCCAGGTGCTATTTTAGATTTCATTTTTATAGGTTTCACAGGCTTGTGATTTGTCTTTTGGACCCAGCGTGGTGAGATAGGCACAAAAACGGACCTTTTCCACAAACTAAAGCCCGATCATCATTTTTCCCGGCGATGGTCACCTTATATTCACAGGGAGGGTCAGAGAGCCAATCATGAACATACCTCCGTCCTGAAGCCACAGGTGTCGTTCAAATATGCAGATAAGTGCAGGTCTGGCAGCCAAAGAGGGCCGACCGGCCTGATTCCTGTGGATTTTCAGCCTCCCCCAGGCAGTTTCTCCCAGAGCCTTCTATTACAGACGAGATTTCTGCTCTCCTCTTGACTCCTGGATGAAGGAGGGAGGTCTCGAGGTGGTCCTCAGAACCTCAGAAGTCAGGGTTAATGGGGGCAAAGAGGAAGAACGACAGCAGCTCATTCATAGTGGCCCCAGTGCGCTCTTTTCCTCTTTATCCTACGCTTTATATTCACATCAATATCTTGGATGTCTGAGTTATTTCATCTTCATTTCTGTGTTCAAGATTTCGTTTCGTTTTGTAATGCCTTCCACACGCATTCAGCCAGCATACAGGCATGTAAGCTAGGATATAAACCCAGCTAATAAATGTACATACAGTGGGATAAACAAGTGATAAAATAAAATAGAGGAAAAAGCATAAACAATGCTGCAATATGTGCACATGGCGTATGTCTGTATGATAATAGAGGTTTATGAGGATGAAGGATGAGATAAAACTAGATCAGTGTGGTTTACGTCTGCTGCAGATCCTGTTTCAGCACATCTTTTCCATCACCTGTTCTTCTCCCAGCGTTTATTGACAGTCGCAGTGTTGTCACAGCACAAAGAACACCAGCAGTAAAACATCTGCTCATGTGGCACAGAGGTGCACGCCCAGGGCCGCTCATGCAGGATTCGCTGCATCAGGGAGCAAAAACAAGCTAACGCGGGATGATTGGCAATGGTTTGGAAGTCAAACTAACCCCCCTGCTGAGAGCCCAACCCCGCGCACACGCTAAAAGTGCTATTAAACTGCAAAGCAGACATTTTGGCAGCACCGTGGTTGATTATCAGAGTCATTCCAGTTTCCTGGATCAAAGGTTAAACCAGTCCGGCTCCAGGATCACAGATCCCGCCTGAGCAGAATGAAGGGAGCCTGATTACAGCCACATTACAGCAACCCGGGCGGAACGCGTCATAACCAAAACAGCACCACTTTATTTGCATTTCCAGATAAAGCGTTTAACGCGAGGATGGCTGAAGCCTGCGGAGAAACCCAGCGGGTAGAGCAGCCAGAAGCAACAGGAGCTGATCCAGAACAAAACCTCTCATTAAGGGAAGGTGAGCTTGGAAAGCAGTTGTCAGCTTTACTGCTGCGAATTCACAGAGCAGCTCGTGCCGATGCGCGGTTTTGTTGCTTTCGATAACTTTAACATATTTTTTTAGTCACTGCACAATTTCCTGAAAATAAAGTGCCGTTTTTCACATGTCGGGATGGCAGTTTTAGAAGCTGCCACTGCCTTCACAACAACTTTAAAAATTGCAATCAGGAAAGCACAGAACCGACTTGGCGAACACATCCAGGGCAAAGTGGAGAGCACTTATGTTTGGACGAGGAGGTTAAGCTTCAGATGTGAACAGAACATAATAAACGAGGCAAAAATGTGACCCCCAAACGTTTAGGCCACCTATGGATTTTCCATAGAATTTGTATCTAAATAAGTGATTTCACTGACAGTGATGGTTCTTTGCAGTTTAATCAATGGTTGGAGGTCAGGTTGGCTTTGCTCCACTAGAAATTAGAAAGAACTGTTCACTGAGGGGACCACGGGGAAGCCATAAAGGAGGATGTCCCTCCCAGCTCGTTGTGTGGAGGGCTGAGGGCGCGGCGACCTGTGGGTGCGACCATCACAACTGCCTCGTCTGGGATTCTTCTGTGGATTGCTGCAATTTCCTCCTGAAGCAGCACGTTCACACCGGCTGAAGGAAAACCTGGATGTGATGTCACGACTTCTGTTCTCCGCAGGATTCATGTCACCTGAAGTGGAGCGAGAGAGAGAGGAAAAAAACTCCCCGAAATGTCCTTTGGCTGAGGTCTTATCCTCTTCTCCACATTCCTCTCCGTCCGCCTGTGTGTCTGTCCGTCTGTCTCCCTCACTCTGGAAGTTAAAGGGCCAGGGGAGGCTGATTAGGATGCAGAGGAGGAAAGCTCTGCTGCAAATTGAAAACATATTGATTCTCCTCATGCTTGGAGGGAGAGGGGGCGAGAGACAGAGGTACAGAGGAGGCAAAAGATGGGGGGAAAGAAAAGAAGGAGAAAAGGGGGGGATAAAGTGGAGGTTAAAATCAAGTGACCCCCATGGTGCATTTATCACTGTCAGGCTTCTGTCTCACACACACTCAATATATACATATTATGTAGATTACCTCACATACTAAGATAGTGTCACATCAGTTGAGTACTCTATGGTTTCCATGGCAACAGGGTCAGGGCAGTTGTGCTACAAGCTTGTGCGCACACTGTCATGTCCAGCTGTGGCAGGGAGAGGCCGCAGGATGCCGATGAGAGAGGACAGAGCATAACACGTACAGTTGTGCTGACTGCACAGTTTCCATGGGAACAAGCCCCCCCCC
>BJFM01003295.1:77428-93276 GCA_016586285.1 Arothron firmamentum | reverse complement strand
ATATGCGGTGAGTCACATCCTGATGTCCAGACTGGGCCTGAACCAAAACACACACGCTGCGTGCTCGCGTCTCCACAGGAGATTTAAGTTGTGTCACACTGCTGCTCCAGAAACACTGTTGGGTTCAACCCCACAACAGAATTCAGGGTCAGGCTTTTTTTTTAAATTATTATTATTATTATTATTATTATTATTATTATTATTATTATTATTATGGGGGGTACAGTGATGGAGGTTGAAGTGTTACCTCACAGGCGGCCTGAGTTCATGATTTCTCCCCTCGTACACACTGTCACACACTGTCACACACAACATACATTAAATATGATCAAGCTCAGGTGTGACAGACTGCTACTTCGGCTGGAGACGCAATGCGGGCGTATTTAGCAGCTGACACAGCCGGGGAAGACTGCAGCTCACATGTCAAACGACATTTGGCAACATGCACGCTGAAGGACGCTGCAACAGAGGCTGGATGGAGCAAATATATTGTTACGCGTTCAGACGCTGTCGATGTTAACAGGCCGACCGTGGTCTATGAAAGTTAGCTTTAGGTGAAAAAGTCGCAGCTATGTCTTAGTTAGCTGGCTCGTAACAGCATCCAATGAAAGATGGCGACCTCCGGCGTGATTTCATGGATCCCCCACTCCCAATCGTTTTGAATCAAGCTAATATTTAGCAAGCGAGCTAAGTAAACCGGACTTCACGCAATAGCAACATTATGAGAGCGTCTACCTACGCGTTTATAGTCCAACTGTTCCAGGCGACAGATACGATTTAAGGTCAGTTTCTTACTCACCTGTCAACTTTCACTGCTCGACAATTCAGGTACTATGGCGGTGGTAGCAGTTGATGGTGGTGCTGGACGAGGCCTTGAGACGGCTTCCAGGTTAAATACGCAGGGTATTAGCTAGCAAGCTGTATCAAGCACGCTAGCTTGGAATGAACGGCGCACAACTCTGAAACTCAACGTCAATATCCTGCAGATTTCAAAGGAAAAACAAATCACGACCGAATGTCGATGGAAGTCAAAAAAGACGCCCCAAAACACTCTGCAAAATGAGCTCCACTGACCACCGCTGCAAGCTAGTTAGCAAGTAAGCTAGCTAATAGTTAGCTAGGTGGCTGGCTAGCTAGCTTGCCTATCAACTTTGTGGATAAATCTGGCGCCTGGAATTCCACACGACGCGAATTCCTTTCGTGCGACAGTGGGCTCTGTGTGACGGAAAGGCAGAAAATAACAAGGTTACTCCAAACCCGAGGAACAGACGTCAATAATCTGAATGCTTCCGATCGACCAAACACTCAATTGCTGCTAAAGATGAGAGATGGGGGGATTTGGAATGAAGAAGTCAGCGGCCGTTTCCTTTCCCTTTCGCGAGCAGCCCGAAGATCGTCTATAATACATCTGATGGAGCTTCCCACAATGCACAACACGCTAGTTCGCCAAAGGCGGTGTTGGAGCAATATTTGCACTTTTTCAACATTTATAGTTGTAATTCACTGTAGATGACACTTTAACTGACACACCATTGTACTATTTATGCTATTGATACTTTTAATTAATACTATTAATGTATTATATTACTTTACATGTCATGATTTATATCAATAGAATTTTTGCTATTTATTTATTTTGCCGAGTTCAAGTCCCCCCCTAAATCAGTATACGAACAATTGTTAACTGTGGTGTATTTTGGTGGGTTGCTTAATCTTTATAGTAAAGCAGCAAGTTATTTTATCATGTTTAAAGTTATGGCATTGTTATACTATGAACTTAAGACTTCACCTTAACTCTATTCATACGGCTATAGAGTAATCGCTGACGGTTTCGGAGTGAGATCTCTTCGTATATTTTCTCTCTATGGTGTAGTACAGATTATTTGGACTGACATGCCCCGCCCCTCCTCCTCGCTCGCCGACGCTGCCTCACAGCGTGTCCTGATTGGTCGAAATTAACTGTGGGCGCACGCGGCCCCATCGTGACCGGCGGTGGTGGGTGTGGTCCAAACACAGAGGCTCTCATTGATTGGTCAGTTTGTGATCACAACAAAGAGTTTTATCCCTTTGAGGGACTTCATGATACGTAATAAGACAAGAATATAACCAAAATCATGGAATAATTGCAATTTTAAATTTTAGAACGGTGATTTGAATTGCTTGGACTAGTGCTTTTCTAGTTATATTTTGAAGCAGGTTGTCCTATTACCATTTTATTATTATTATCTCTGTGGTAAACCACACACAAACGGCCTAAACGAATTTTTGATCTTATCTTCGTGCCTTCTTCTGCTCCTGGGATTTGCTTAGCTGTTATAGGAGATAGCCTAAATGTCATCGTGTGACCAAAAGCCAATAAGTCAACAGTGTAATTCTTATATAATCAGGTGGGACAACAAATAAGTGCACTATTGCTTAGTTTTCCTGTCATGAAGATGACACTCTTACAAACCAGAAGGACAAATATACTAACAAAACTATGCGCACTAAATTGTACAGACAGTTAAACAATCTACAGGTATGAGTTTGTGAGAGACTGGTCCTGTTAGATTGAGTCCAGAATATGCACCCACCTCCTGACCACTGAGGCAGAATGAAACAAGATCTAATATACACAGTGGTTACAAAACACGAGAAAGTTCCAATTCCATCACAACTATAAAAGTTAGTACTTCTTACACACATAATAACCATTATATTAATTCTGTGTAAAGCATTCGTGTTTATTACTTTTTTATGTAGTTTTGACACATCAAACACTGAATAAATGTAAATGTTACTTTTTATTGTTTCTTTTAATTGATGATTCTTCTGAAATGTTTTCAGAATTTAATTAAATCATTAATTATAAGATGTAAAAAAAAACTTCAGAAACCGTGTTTTCTGGTTGTGTCGCCATGTTGCCGACAGAGGGCGCAGCTCAAAAAAAACACGGGTTGTTTCCGGTTTTCCCGGAAGGAGAAACCCTCCTTTTAGCCGTGCCGTCAGCGAACCGAGCCGCGTGACAAAATGGCACTTTATAATTTTAAGAAGATTATGGTGGTTCCCACCGCAAAGGTAAGGTTTTTCCGACGTGACGATGTTTTTGATTAAACGGTCTTTTATCCGGTTTATTTGTCAGGTTTTAGAAAAGAAGATATTTAAGAAAAGCGAAGGAACCATCGTAGGAAGGAAAACACGTGTCGGACAGCGGGCTTGAGTAGGATAGAAGCGCGAGGCTAGGAAAGGAGATGTAGTTAAAGAACAACATTTTTGTTTCATGTTTCACTGACAAATTTATACCTTTGCTAACTTGCTAAAGGCATTTTGTTTGGGTGACATAACGAAATCCCAAACATAAGCATGATTGGTCTTTGAGAGGTTTGCTTCAAGAGATTCATTACAACAAGATTCACTCATTTTGTGGGTAAATTGTGAATCATTGGAGCAGAATTTAGTGCTGTAAAATAAACTCTGGCATCTTTGACTTTTCCTCTTTGCAGGATTTCATCGACATCACTTTATCCAAAACACAAAGAAAAACACCCACAGTGGTACATAAACATTATCAGATCCACCGTATTCGTCATTTTTACATGCGGAAGGTGAAGTTCACTCAGCAAAACTACCATGATCGACTGACGCAGATCCTCACTGATTTCCCCAAGCTGGACGTAAGAGATTTCCCCTAAAAGTCTATTTTTTTTTATCAAGTGTGATTGTTTATTTGGCACCAGCAGAAGGCTGTTGATTTCCTGATGTGCGTTTCTTTCTTTTCTCTCAGGACATCCATCCCTTCTATGCAGATCTGATGAATGTGTTGTATGACAAAGACCATTATAAGTTGGCATTGGGACAAATAAACATTGCCAAGAATTTGATTGATAAGTAAGCTCATCAGAAAAACAGTGATTTATAATGAAAGCGAGTCACCGTCTTGATGAATATTTTCCCTCTCCAGTGTTGCCAAAGACTACGTGCGTTTGATGAAGTATGGAGATTCTCTGTACCGGTGTAAACAGCTGAAGAGAGCCGCGCTGGGGCGCATGTGCACCATCCTGAAACGACAGAAGTCCAGTCTGGAGTATCTGGAACAAGGTTACAGAGATGTTCTTGACTGATCTGGTCTTCTCAATGTTTGCTGGACTCACCATGCTGCAACTCTTCATCAGTGCGTCAGCATCTGTCCCGTTTACCCACCATTGACCCCAACACAAGGACCCTGCTTCTCTGTGGGTACCCCAATGTGGGCAAGTCCAGCTTCATCAACAAGGTAAACTCCATTCCTGTGGCTGTTTGATCTTCAGAATATCTTTAAAGACATTCAGGTGTTTCCTGTACACTTGAATTTGTTGCGATGGATCCACCAGTTGGTGTGTGTCTTTACTCTTGTGCGTGTCCTCACTGAAGGTGGGACTGCAGAAGCTTTATTGATGTAGGGTGACTCTTTTCTTCCAGGTGACGAGAGCAGACGTGGACGTCCAGCCGTACGCCTTCACCACCAAGTCTCTGTTTGTGGGTCACATGGACTACAGATACCTCCGCTGGCAGGTGTGTAACTTCTCTCCAGATGGATGAACATTTAAAGAACAGCACCCTTGGACTGAATTCAGCTTTTTTAATTATGTTTGTTGTTGGATAATGGACCCATGGGTCCTTTAAGACACACCATGATGTTTCCTTCCTTCGGGATTGTTTTCATTTGAAGTATTTAGACTTGACTAATGAAGTAGTGTTGTGCTGTTTTATGTGGCCATAGGTGGTGGACACCCCTGGAATACTGGACCACCCCCTGGAGGAGAGGAACACCATCGAGATGCAGGCCATCACGGCTCTGGCTCATCTGCGGGCGGCGGTTCTTTATGTGATGGATGTGTCGGAGCAGTGTGGTCACACTCTGCGGGAGCAGCTGGAGCTTTTCAACAGCATCCGACCCCTCTTCACCAACAAGGTTTAGGATTTCATGACCTTTGATTCTTGTGATAAGTGTTTCACTGATTAAACTGCTCATCAGTGAGAGCGCAGTGTTTGATGTTGCTGTTTTCATGTCAAACCTCCTGTTTGCAGCCTCTCATCATTGTTGCTAACAAGTGTGACGTGAAGAAGATCACCGAGTTGTCTGAGGAAGACCAGGTGGGTGGAGCTTCTTTCTGAATCAGCCGTGAAGTCAGTTTGGATCGGTTAGCTTCATTAACGACTACAGCCGCCCACCCGGAGCCCAGGCTGCTGCAGGTCAGCGTCCTCAAGGTCGTCACAGGTTCATTTGAACAACTTCTCACATCTGTCTTCATCAGAAAATGTTTGCTGATTTCACCGCTGAAGGGATCCCCGTGATTGAGACGAGCACTCTGACGGAGGAGGGAGTCATGCAAGTTAAGACTGAGGTGAGGCAGAGAGAGTCTGCAGAGCTGCTGTCGTCCTTCAGTGTGCTGACGCTGGTGTTTGTGTGCGCTCCTCAGGCCTGTGATCGCCTCCTCGCCACTCGCGTCGAGACAAAGATGAAGGGCAAGAAGGTCCATGATGTTCTCAACCGACTCCACCTGGCCATGCCCACGAAAAGGGATGAGAAGGTAGATCCCACATAGCTCACCTGCCGCTTAACATTGTTTTTTCTTTTCTTTTTTTTTGTCAAAGCTTTATTTGGAGTGGTGTTTTTGCAGTTAACCCGTTTGCAGAGTAGCCTGCTGAGCTAGCATTGTAGCTGCTAGCATCCTCTGACAGGGTTTAACTATTTGCTCTTTGTCTTCCAGGAGAGGCCTCCGTTCATCCCCGAAGGAGCTCTGATGCGTAAGAGAGCAATGGAGGTGGATGCACCTAAACGCAAATTGGTATGTCTGGTCTTGATTTGTATTTGGAAGTTGCGATAGTGCTCCAGGTTTAACAGCGTCTAATAGGTTTGTTTTAATTGTTTTTAATGTTAAAGGAGCGGGATCTGGAGGTGGAGCTGGGCGATGACTACATCCTGGATCTGCAGAGTAAGAAGTGCTTGATTGGCTGGGCTCATCGGGGAGATGGCTGCCGATGTCGCCGCCACTGACGCCCTCTGGTTTGTTTTCAGAATACTGGGATCTGATGAATGAGGATGAGAAGCACGACAAGCTCCCCGAGGTGTGGGAGGGCCACAACATTGCCGATTACATTGACCCAGACATCATGAAGGTGAGTTTACTTTTTTTTTTTTGCTAAGTTCTAATTGTCCTTTGATTCTTCTGGATACTGAACAAAAAAAAAATCAACTGGCCAGGATGTTCCTTCATGGTTAAAACAAAGGTGCCAGTCAGTTATTTTTCCCCCTGAAGGTTTAAATGCTGTCTTTTTGTAGAAACTGGAAGATCTGGAGAAAGAGGAGGAGCTGAAGGAACGAGCCGGAGAGTATGACTCTGATGATGACAGCGAGGACGAGGAGATGCAGGAGATCCGCGTTCTGGCCAAACAAATCCGTGAGAAGAAGCAGCTCATTGTGCTGCAGTCCAGAGAGAAGGACGTACACGGGCCACGCATGCCCAGGACCGCTACCAAGGTGAGAGGAGCTGAATGTGCATCAACTTCTGACAGCAGGAGCTTATTGAGGAAGACCTGCTGTCGGCAGCGGTCTGGCTTCATACTGCGTTGCTGTTTGTGTGAGTTTGGCGCCGCCTAGTGGAGTCTAGGTGACGCCACACATTTAAATTAATATTAACATTTAAATTTTCATAACTATATTTGGTTTTTTTGTCTTGCCAACATTCATGTGTGTTTGATGTGCTCAGATTGAAAGGAAAAAGCTGGAGAAGGAGATGGGGGACCTCGGTTTGGAAATGCAGGACAATGATAATGTAAGCACATTCTAACGTTGACGTTATCTTTCATGAAAGAGGAGGAGCAGAGTATTTAATTAGTGCTAGCCTTTGTCTGTGTCACAGGCTCATAGAACCGCTAATATTTGTATTTATTTCCGTCCTCAGAGCCACTACGCACAGCAGGCCCGACGGTCCCGAAGTGTTGCAAAGAAACGCAAGCGTGAACCTTCAGCTCCTCCGACATCTAAGGTCCGCAGTCAGAGCGCCTCCCGTCCCCCACGAGACAAGTCCGGTTTACGCGACGCAAAGGTACGAGACACTCACACCTTGCTCTTTTGCTTCCGGCATATTTAATTATTTAGGGTTTTCCCCATAAGTCTGAAAGGTTTTATCTGTCCTTCAGATGGTAAAGAAGGCAAAGACGATCGCGAAGAACTCCCAGAGAGGCATGAACCGCCAAGGGAAGAAGGGCGAAGCCGATCGACACGTGTTTGACCTCAAACCCAAACATCTCCTGGCCGGGAAGAGGAAGTCGGGCTCCACCAGCCGCAGATGAAAACTGCATTTTCTGATCTGTGGAGATCTGGACATTTTTGAAATAAAGGAGCCGTCACTTACCCCAGCACCCACAGGAGAGGTCGTGGAATGTGGATCTTGGCTGGTGAGTTTGAAGGTTTCAGGAGCAGCAGCCTCGTTTCTGCCGACTGTTGCGTTCAAAGAGCAGCGTCCAGATCTGCCTTTATTATCCTCGCCGTGGATTTCACGTGTTTGTCTTAGCAGTTATTGAAACTCATATGCCATATAAAGCTTGTTTGTGCGTCATATTTGGATGAGGTGATGAAGAGAAATATTAACAATTAAAAACATAGACTCCAGTTCATCTGTATTTCCTTCCCTTCACACCTGCCCAGGAACAATCTCCTTTCATTCACATAATGAGTTAAATTGGGAGCAAAGCAGTTATCCCTCAGCAACCAAATTCAGATTATATCCTCGTTGTCAGATAAACTGTCAAATCAGATGTTTTTCAGCAAGAAAAGTTGCACAACAAAGAAAACCAGGAACGATAAACGGAGGTTGATTTTCATTCATTGGAATGTTCTTAAAATAATGATTTATGTAAGCCAGTAACCTGAAAGCATGGCATTGGACGTCACTAAAATTAAAGAAACGAGTGACAATAACTTTCTGGCTAAAGAAAAAAGAAGAATTGGACGTCCACAAGCGAGCTGGTCCGGACCTCGTCAGCGGCGCTTTTATTGTGAAGCGGCCCGGAGCGGAGGCGGTTCTGGACCAGGCAGCGCAGCGGCTCGGCTGTCAACGCTGACCGCCGACAAACCCGACGTTTATTTTTCACCAGTCGAAGAAAATGACATTCCTCCCAGTGGGAAGAAGTAGGACATCGCATTCGTAAACTTTATGGTAAGTTAAACTCTTTGTTGGGGGGGGGTGTTGTCATTAGCCTGTTAGCATGTCTGTGACCAGCTAATAACGGCAGCCTCATGTAGCTGCTAAGCTAACGTTGCCAGGACGCGCTAATTTTTAAAGTCAAGTCCTGCAGGCAGCGACTGTTGTGGCTTCACACCATGATTCTTTACACCATAATTCCTCCGGCTGCTGCTCCTGTCAGCTCACAGCCACGGCGAGGAAGCGAGAGGAAGCAGCCGCCAGCCGAGGTGTGTGTGACGGCAGCAGCAGGCAGGTAGGTTCGTGCTGCTCTGGATCCCACACACACACACACACACACACACACACACGCTTATGCTTGAGACATTACTCATGAACAACTGGGACGGCAGAACTGTAGATTTATGTACATCAGAAATAGCATAACTGCTAGAGGTTAAAAAGAAGGCTTTTCTTCACTGTTTTGTGTCATTTTCAGGTACACTTAAAGCTTTAATTACATTCAATAACTGCTATTAAGGCTTATTAATGAGGTTTTTTTTTTTACAGGAGGACAAAAACATGCAAGCATTTGTATTTACGGATACACAAGCTTTACTTAATCGAGATTAAAGTGCACGTGTGCCTGGTGTTCTGCTTTGCCGCTTGCAGCGTTCAGACCGGAGTGACATCGGCCGGAGCAGGAGGGATGCCGGTGGAGACCGTCAGCAGTACGGCTGCTCGCCAGGCCAAGCAGAAGAGAAAGTCCCACAGCCTGTCCATCCGCAGGGCCAACAGCACCGAGCAGGAGCGCTCCGGCCTGCAGAGAGACATGCTGGAGTCACAGGTGACAGCTCCCACCAGCAGCAGCTCAAGGTCAAGGTCAAAAAACCCAAAACCTTCATGTGAACAAGGTCAGAGAAGGGATGGCGGAAGTTAGTCGGTCATAAGTTAAGAGAGAAAGTATTCAACTGGCCGGTTGTGACAGTGAAGCACCCTCCTCCTGTTTTCATTAACTTTTCCCTAAAGTGGATCAGTTAACCTGGTTAATTTTACCTCCTTTATGGTCATGAAAGTAGATTTTGATGCTCCTCCAGCAAGGGAGAGAGTTTAGTTGGATTTTGAACGTTCTTGTATTCAGCTCCTGACCTTTTGTTTTGCCACTCTGGTCCCTTCTGGCCCCAGTCCTCCGACAATCTGGAGTCCCTGGTGAGACTGGAGGTAAGTGTGAGGTGTCTCCGTGTCCCAGACTCTACAGTCACACCTGCTAGAGCTCTTAGAGTTGCTGTTTCTGAGTAGATTTTAGCCCAGATGCCTGATTAGAGGTGATGTGGTGATTCCCGAGGTGGTTTTCTTCCCCTCCCCCCCCTTAAAC
Source organism: Arothron firmamentum (assembly GCA_016586285.1). Taxonomy (NCBI): domain Eukaryota; kingdom Metazoa; phylum Chordata; class Actinopteri; order Tetraodontiformes; family Tetraodontidae; genus Arothron; species Arothron firmamentum. The sequence continues at coordinate 83,757 of BJFM01003295.1, read as the reverse complement.
AACGATACTCTGGCCTTTTCAGCACCATTTCTGGTTGTGTGGCAGCAGGTTTTCTTTGTCTGGGCGTGTTTGTGAGCCGCCATCGCTCCAGCCGCAGGACGTTTGTGAGTCTTTGAGACGACAGCTGAGCAGAAAATAACTCTGCTGCTTTGAAAATCGAGGGTGGGGGGGTCGCTGGAGCTTTTTCTGTAGAACTGCTGCTCCTCTTGTCTTCTGTGCACTCTTGCTGATGTGTGTGTGTGAATGACAACAACACACACGAGTGACTCCTTAAGAAAACACGGCTGCGAGCGACGGCCTGGAAGCAGCCAGAGAGCCAACTACAGCTCCCAGCACATGTGGACAGATGTTCCCCCCGTGTGTGTCACTGCTCTGATGCACGTTGAGTCACCTGTGCCTCCTTATTAAAGCTTCACGCCTCTGGTTTTTAATAACTGCGATAAACAATAGTGCCTTTATTAGTACTGATATTAGGAAGATTATAGATGGAGCTGAGAATCTTTCTCTGATCCTAATGACTTTAGAGGGAGGATCCAAAACAGAAAAGCATCTAGAATGTTATTTGTTCCTGTCATCTTGTTAAATGTGATGTTTTTTTCATTTCCGTTGCTATAAACGGCTCTTAATTCAACCGTCCGCTTGTTTTTTTGTGGAATATGAGCTGCAGTGGCGACCTCCCCTTTGCTTCCCTGCAGGACTCCAAGCTTCCTCTGTCTCTGCGGAGCAATCTGATGGACCTGTTCAGCCAGATCGAGAGGGAGTTCGAACACCTCTACATAGAGAACCTGGAATGTAAGTTGGTGCCGCGGCGTTCCCGTCTGTGCATTAACATATTGATGTGCTGATTGAACATTCCCTGCTTAGCGCACTGCTACAGGGCACCATGAGAACCCCCAACTCATCTGCTCTGAATTTGGAGCATAGCTTCTATTTCTCTCCATAATCTGCTCCAGAACTGGTGTCATATTGCTTCTCCATCACAGCACACTTGAAGATCTGGGACCGCAGCCTCCCTCAGTCTTTGCTGGTTTTATTAGAACTTTAGAAAATCCTCATTGAGAGATACCAAACGTTAATGTGTGAAGAATGTTTAGGTAATTATGGACTTTGAAGCATCAGGAGGCCACAGAAGCCTGAAGTGTGTGTGTCAGGTAACTAATGATGGGTTTCAGTGGTGGGAACAGTGACACCTAGCGGCAGACTGGCGGAAATGCAGCGTCAATAAAATACATCTGTCTCACAAAACTTCATCTGCAAACATGCGTGACAGCGGAAAAGGGTGTAAACTGGGTGTCTGAATATGGCTTCCTTCTCTTTCTGCTGCTTGTCACGCGACGCTGTGTCCGTCAGTGCGCAGAGAGATCGAGACGCTGAACGAGCGCTTGGCTGCTGAAGGACAAACCTTGGAAGGTGCAGATCTAGCAAAAGGAGCGCTGAAATCAAAAGGTGGGATTTCTTTTTTTACTCATTTAGAAAAAAAACACTGTTGAAAACTTCTGACAGACTGAATTTAATAAGAAGCTGCAGTGGAAGAGGCGTGAAAACCGCAGCTGGAGGTTGAAACATCGACCGCCAACGCTGCCAAATGTGTGTGTGTGTGTGTGTGTGTGTCTAAAACTGGGCCGTGTAATTGCTGCTTTTACATCGTGTTCATCCTGTCACCTCACAGCGAGTCACAGCACCAGCCAGCTCTCACAGAAGCTGAAGACCACCTACAAGGCCTCCACCAGCAAGGTGAAGACCCCATTTCTAGCACGCCGCTCGTGCATGTGTGCGTGTGACCAACTGACAGCTGTTTGCATCTGTGTGTGTGTGTGTGTGTGGGGACTGAAGTGATCCGTCTGCTGCTGTGTTTCGCCTGTTTAACTTGCAGCCGCGTTCCAACTCTTGCCACGCCAGAGTTGGGCGGAGCCGCAACTTCAGTGTAACCAGCTGGGAGTTGTGGGGTGGAGAATCCTGGGTAACGTGTTGATTTGTCCCCACCCTTCCCCACCCTTCCCCTCTCCTGTGTGTGCCAGGGGGTGGCGGCTCCCTCGCCCAGAGACTTGGTGCTTCAAATGTAGGAGCTTTTTCTCTCGTTTTTGTGAGACGGATGCAGGAGTTTGTCGTCTCTCTAACAGCCTCCTTCAGTTTCCTTTTGCTCTTCATGTAACGGCGCCCTCTGGACACGCTTCTGACACACCTGACACACCTCTGACACGCCTCTGACATGCCTCTGACACATCTGACATGCCTGACGCCTCTGACACGCCTCTGGACACGCCTCTGACACATCTGACATGCCTCTGACACACCTGACACGCCTCTGGACACGCCTCTGACATGCCTCTGACACACCTGACACGCCTCTGACATGCCTCACATGCCTCTGACACACCTGACACGCCTCTGACATGCCTCTGACACACCTGACATGCCTCTGACACACCTGACATGCCTCTGGACACGCCTGACATGCCTCTGATACACCTGACATGCCTCTGACACGCCTCCGAATACGCCTCCGAACATGCCTCTGACACACCTGACACGCCTCTGACACACCTGACACGCCTCTGACACGCCTGACACGCCTCTGACATGCCTCTGACACGCCTCCGAACACGCCTCTGACACGCCTCCAGCTTTGCTGCGGCTTCATGCTTTTTATTCTCTTAGGTCAGGTGTGTCAGTGCTCCAGTCAGACATGCGTCACGCCTCCCTCACGCGTGCACTGTGGAGGGCTTCCTGAGTGTGATTGGCACGATCCTCTGCAGCAAACATCTCCACAGATGCTGCAGATCAAACTTGAGGAGAGATGTGGGCGCAGCAAACGCTCCTCATCCTCCTGAAGCAGGGAAGCACCTGCTGTCCTCTGGATCTGGCCCTTCTGGCAGCAGAAGAAGCGCTTCTTCTTCTTCTTTTTCTTCTTCTGCTGCTGCTGCTTCTTCTTCTTCTTCTGCTTCTGCTTCTGCTTCTGCTTCTTCTTTTTCTTCTTCTTCTCCTCCTCCTCCTTCTTCTTCTGCTTCTTCTTCTTCCTCCTGCTCGTCCGTGTGGCGGCGGTCTGGCTGCAGCTCGGTGCTGCTTCGGGCAGCGGTTCCGCCCAGCTCTGGGCTCCCGCCGGCGTCCATCATCAGCTTCTCTTGCTCTTTTCTTTATTTGGACTCACTGATGTAAACGCGGTGATGGAAATGTTTCCTTCCGTCTGAGTGAGTGATTCCGTCATTCTCTCCTTCTTTCAGTGGGAACTTGTTTAGTGGTCTGTGCCCAAAACCCACCAAGAGTCCAGTTTGTATGGTCCCGATCTTGAACGTAAAGGCCTCAGCAGACCGTACTAAAGCTGCTCACCAGTCCTGATCAGAGCGGGACGTCCCCCAGGCTTGCTAATGTCCAGTAACCTGAGACAGCTGTCCTGCAGCGCTGCTCTTTAACGCCTGCTGCTGCTGCTGCTGCTGAGCCCAGCGCTGCCTGACTGATCCAGAGCTTTGGTAGTTCTGCTCCACAGACCCCCGACCAGCAGACCCGCTCCCCCTCCTGCAGAACCAGGGTTCCCACACAGCTGCCCTCCCTCACGGACCGTCGTTCCCGTCCCCAGACGGGGACGCGTGGCCTCAGAGCTGCGTGGGGAACGCGTCCTGGAGCGGGACGCGGCGTGGGAACCCCGTCAGGTCTCCGTCTGACTCGCTCTCGCCTCTGCCGCCAGATCGTGTCCAGCTTCAAGGCCACCACGTCCAGAGCCACCTGCCAGCTGGTCCGCGAGTACGCGGGACACCGGGACGGAATCTGGGAGCTGAGCGTCAGCAGGACGCCGCCGGTGGTGCTGGGGACGGCGTCCGCCGACCACACCGCGATGCTGTGGAGCATCGAGACGGGGAAGTGCCTCCTCAAGTACCTGGGCCATCAAGGATCAGGTGGAGCAGCATCCGCCTAAAGCCCTCTGTCCTCCGCCGTCTCCACAGTTCCAACCTGCTTCTCTCTCTCTCTGCAGTCAACTCCATCAAGTTCCACCCCACCGACCAGCTGGCCCTCACAGGTAACACACACCAGGCGCTCACCTGCAGCAGCCTTGACGCACAAGCGTGGACAGACAGGTGTGGACAGGCGTCCTCCAGCTGTCCTGCTGCTGTCCTAGATGTCTTTGATCTGCTTTGATCTGCCTTTTCCGGCTCCCGGCTCTCTGGCCGCCTGTTTGGAGCGCTCAGCCTGGTTCTGCGCGCTGACCCGCGTCCTCTCTCTGTCTCCAGCATCTGGAGACCAGACGGCCCACATCTGGAGATACCTGGTGCAGCTCCCCACCCCCCAGCCTGCCTCCGACATCAGCGTGAGCGTCAGCCGCCTCGCACGCGTCCGTCTTCAGGTGTGTGATGGTGTCTGACCCTCAACCCCCCCCACCCCCCGACAGCAACAGGTTCCCGGCGAGGACGAGCTGGACTTTTCAGACAAGGACGAGGCCGACGGCGAGCTGGAGGGTCCCAGCGAGTGTCCCTCCGTGCGCGTGGCGTGCACGGCGCTGCGCAGCCATCAGGGGGTGGTGATCGCCGCCGACTGGCTGGTGGGGGGCAGGCAGGTGGTGACCGCCTCCTGGGACCGAGCCGCCAACCTGTACGAGGTGGAGACGGCGGAGCTGGTGCACTCGCTGACCGGTGGGAGGACGCCCCCGTCACAGCTGCCGCCTTGGTGCCAGCAGCCGCCTGACTGTGTCTGTGTGTGTGTGTGTGTGTGTGTGTGTGTGTTAGGTCACGACCAGGAGCTGACCCACTGCTGCACACACCCCACCCAGCGCCTGGTGGTCACCTCGTCCAGAGACACCACCTTCAGGCTGTGGGACTTCAGAGACCCCTCCATACACTCAGTCAACGTGTTCCAGGGTCACACCGAGTCAGTCCCACACACACACACACACACACACACACACACACACACACACACTGACGCGGATGTGGACGTGGACGTGGAGGCAAACACCTCAGCAACACACGCCTGTGATGTGTGTGTGTGTGTGTGTGTGTGTTTGTGTGTGTGTGTGTCCCCGCCAGCACGGTGACGTCGGCCGTGTTCACGCTGGGAGACAACGTGGTGTCCGGGAGTGACGACCGCACCGTCAAAGTGTGGGACTTGAAGAACATGAGGTCGCCCATAGCAACCATCCGCACAGACTCTGCTGTCAACAGGTCTGATCCTTTAGCTCCATCCTTTAGCTCCATCCATTTAGCTCCATCCTGGAGCTCCATCCTTTAGCTCCATCCTGGAGCTCCATCCTGGAGCTCCATCCTTTAGCTCCATCCTTTAGCTCCATCCATTTAGCTCCATCCTGGAGCTCCATCCTGGAGCTCCATCCTTTAGCTCCATCCTTTAGCTCCATCCTGGAGCTCCATCCTTTAGCTCCATCCTTTAGCTCCATCCTGGAGCTCCATCCTTTAGCTCCATCCTGGAGCTCCATCCTTTAGCTCCATCCTTTAGCTCCATCCTTTAGCTCCATCCTTTAGCTCCATCCTGGAGCTCCATCCTTTAGCTCCATCCTTTAGCTCAGGGTTAGGGGTCAGGGGTCAGGGTCAGGGTTAGGGGTCAGATTAAGGGTTAGGGGTCAGGGTTGTGATCTGACCTCTCCTGAACTGTGCAGGATCAGCGTGTCGGTGAACCAGAAGATCATCGCTCTCCCTCACGACAACCGGCAGGTGCGTCTCTTCGACCTGTCGGGGGTGCGCCTGGCCCGCCTCCCCCGCAGCAACAGACAGGTGAGCTGCCTCCTCCCTGAGCTGAGCGCTGCTGGACGGAGGCGCCTGATGACTCTTTCTGGCCCGGCTGCCTCTGCAGGGCCACCGGCGGATGGTGTGCTGCTCCACCTGGTGCGAGGACAACACCTCCTGCAACCTGTTCACCTGCGGCTTCGACCGGCAGGCCATCGGCTGGAGCATCAACATCCCGGCCCTCCTGCAGGAGAAGTGACGCCGGCCTCCTGGAGCCCGCCGCGCCGCGCTAGCTTAGCTTCACGCTTCTTATGGTCTGTGAGCGTTTGTGACGGCTGTAATGAAAGAGCTCCTAGTTTAGGTGGGTCTGGGTGCGGCGGGTCCAGGTGAGGCGCTGGTGTTGAAGGAGCAGATCCCTCCCAGCTGGTTCTCTGACTCGAGGAGGAGAAACCAGTCTTTTTTTTTTGTCGCTGCCGTTAGCAATGTGGCGCTCTGCTTCACCGGGAACCTGCAGCCCTGAATTTTCCTGCGTCTTTACTCACAACAAGCGCCAGCTTCAGCCAGCAGAAGCTCCAGCAGAAGCTCCAGCCCTCCCTGCTGTCCTTTGCTGTCTGTGTCTTTCACGTTTTCAGATGGTGGACTAGCTTAAAAAGACGTGCGTTC
>BJFM01003295.1:60953-76792 GCA_016586285.1 Arothron firmamentum | reverse complement strand
TTCTTCATTTTAAACTGGCATTATTAACCTAAAAGTTGGTGCTGTGATACCACAGACGTCCAGCAGGCGGCCGTGCCCCCACGGTGACCTTTGACACTGATCAAAACAAATATAACCGACAGAAAAGTAGTTTAGAGGAGCTGAGGAAGCTTTGATAAGGTTCGTTTGTCATAAATCTATGATTGACAGTGATTGAATGACATCACTGGTAGATTCTGGTGTCCAGGGTTTGACTCTGGCCCTGCTAACCAACAAAAAAGAACGTTTTTTCTTGACTTAACAATGTTTCTAATGACTAAAATCTACAAATGTGTGGAAGGTGAGTCCAACTCTTTGGTTTTTTTAATATTATTTGCAGGAATGCATCTTTGGAGGAGGATCGGGGCCGTCAAAATGAATTATTGGTGCAAAGAACACAAAAAATATAGTTTATATGTACATATGTTCATGTGCTGCTGGAAATCGCTCACAGCCGCCACCCTCACGTATCCTCACACGCTTGAGCCTCATCCGCCTTCCTCAAGGCCGAAGCAGGCGGAAGAGTCTGCTCCTCCTCCGGGGAGCTGCAGAAGTCGCCCAGTTCTGCGGGCTTCCGGAGCCACGTTCCCAGACCTGCGTCCTGCAGGGCGCCAGTGAAGCTCTGCGTCACACGTTGGTAGCGTCCGGCAGCCGCCTTCCAGCCGGAGTACGAAGGTGGAGCAGCTCCAGCACCCTTCAGCTGAGGAGGACAGAGGAGGCTCAGAACAGCGAGGAAGAGCAGAGCAGCTCCTGGAAGGAGTTACCATCACATTTTCAAGCTCAGCTGAATATCTTGGCCCTGCTTTTAAAGCCCGGTTTGAGGCTTTCTTCCCTCGTTCATCAGTCGTTCTCGTTTCTTCCGTCATTCTCCACCTTCGAGCTGCAGCAGAGAGCCTGCTGGTTGAAGCTGGAGGAGGAGACCCCCCCCCAGGACACCTACGTGCGTGCTCGTGGCCTGACCGGCCTCCTGCAGCCTCTGCCAGCGGGCGAACATGGCGCGTCTGCTGAGGCGCGAGGGCGTCCCGGCCTCCGGCCTCCGTCCTGTGGAGGTGCTGACCTCCTCCAGGCCGGCGTCTCCGTGGCTCCAGTTGGTGCTGATGTTGGGTGACCTCCCCGCCGGCCGAAGCTCCCTGCTGCTCAGGTCTGAAATCAGCCAAGCCCACACAGCCGTGTCTCACACATGGACACTTCAAGGACAGCTGTCTCACGAAGGTGCAGGTTTGCGGTCTGAGATGGCTTACAGCCCAGCAGCAGCCGCTGGCGTCGGTACGGGAACCGCTGCTGCCTGACGGGGGCCAGGCGCCGGCTCAGGGCCCTGCTCAGGTGACCCGTGTGGCTGAGGGTCCCCACCGTCAGGCTCCGCAGGTACACCGGCTCGATCAGGTGGGACAGCAGCGCCCCCTGCAGGCCGACCACGCTCCACCTGTCGCACCAGCAGCAGTTGGTGGAGAGATAAAACGGTTTTGCGTGAAAATTACAACAAATTCTGAGCTGAAATTCTTCTTCTGTCCCTTCACGGCGTGTTTCTGGAACTGGAGACGTCCCAGTAACTCACTTGGCCAGTTTGTCGGTGCAGGACATGCTGACCAGAGGACGTCCTGCCGCCTCGCTGCCCCGGTTCTGGTTGGTGCGCGCCGGGATCGGCAGCGTCCCCTCTCCTCCGTCCACCTTCACCCTGAGGTGACCGTGGAACCTCCTGCTGGGACCTGAAGGACATCGAGGACAGGATGGACGGTCAGGAACATCTGGAGGAAGCCCGTCCACCCAAAACGTTTATCCTCTGCTCACCTTTTTTTCTGATGCTTCTGCCTAAATTAAAAACTGCTGACATTCACCGTCAGACTCAGCTCATTAAGCTTTCTAATTTGAATAAATTGAGACGTTAGCATGCCCGTGTTAGCATTTGGATAAAGGTGAAGGGCACCTAACAGTTTTACCCAGAATGCACTGGGATTGCACACATTTTCTTTCAGACATCCAGCTATCAACAACATATCTCCTTTTTGCTGTGCGTTTTTAATGTTTTCTGTGTTTATGGTGGATTCTACCAAGCTGAACCAGAACCTCAGCGGATCAGACGAGACCAAAAGGACAATTATCAAACCCATCAAAAGTCAGATTGCCGTGAGGATCCAGCAGGAGATCCACATCAGCGCCACCAGTGTTCCCAGCTCACATGCTGCCTTGCTCTCGTACGGGCAGTTGAGCCGGGCGTCCCCACACGGCGACGAGCTGACGTACATGTGGAAGAGGACGCCGCCTCGCAGCCTGTAGCCGCCGCCTGGCCTGGGCGTGAAGACGGAGCCGCCCCCGCAGCCTGCTGGTTCACTGCAGAGAGGAACGGGTCCGCAGGTGACACACAGCCTGCGTGAGCGTGTTGCAACGCCGGGCCGCGGGTCGCACCAGAGCAGCAGCTCCAGCTGAGAGTAGAGGAAGCGCAGCAGCGCCCTCCGGCTGATGACCTCGGCGTGGCAGTCGCTGAGCGTCCCGGCGCCGTCGCGAGCGCTGTCCGAGTCCAGACACTTGGTCCCCGTGGCCAGAGAGACGACCTGGGCCGACCCCAGGTCAAACCCTGGAGGAGGATCACACGGTGTCAGAAGAGGACAGACGGCGGCGTCCCGGCGTGGAGACGGGCTGAGACCAGCGAGCTGCGGCGGCGCTGGGATCTAGGACCAGCGGCGCCTCTCTGGACCTGCAGGGTCGTCTGAGGCGACCGGGAGGCTCAGGCGTCCATGACAACCAGCAGCTAAGGTGGTGTTGGACAGGGTTTGCTTCAGGTGCGGAGGTTTGTGCCGCTGCTCCACTCACCTCTGGTCATTACGATCCCAGCCAGGAACTTGTGGCGGGCCTGTGAGGCGGGACAGCGAGCGTCCGCCAGCGAGGCGTACTTGTCTCTCACCAGATGGAAGATGGATTCTGCAAAGACCTGCAAGAGGAAGCTGTCAGGTGGGCTCAGATTGACCTGCGTGGCCCCCAGGAGGGCCCCCACCCAAACCCCGCCTCGCACCTTCGGACAGAACCGCTGCAGCTGTCCCTAAATGACCGGAATTCGACCGTCAACTGGCCACGGGATGAGTGTGTAAACAATTATCTGACAGATTATTATGCTCTTCACACCAGCTTCTCGCTCCACCTCCACCTCCTCGGTCTGCTGCTGCGCCTCCTCCGCCCTAATGTGCTGTGATAATGTTTGTTAATGCGTCGCGCCGGCTGACAGACAGCCGGAAGGATGAGCGATGCTCGTCCAGCCGGAGCACAGACTCCTCTGTCCACCCTCTCCCCCGCTGTCCTCCACCCGCCCCCCCAGGGACGAGCGACGGCGCTTCAGCCCTCCACAAACCTTCTTGTGTTTGCGTTGAGATAAACATGGAGGATAATGAAGCTGTTTGGATGCAACAGACGAGTGGAGCAGGACAGCAAGCAGCTCTCAGGCCTCAGGACGTGCTCACACACACACACACACACACACACACACACGGGAGTTCCCATCACCACAAACAAGGACGGAGCTGCTCACCTGAGGTAGCTGGTTTTTGGCGCTGTTGCCATGGAGACCCAGGATGCTCTCCCGTCCCAGGCTGATGTGGTGGATGGACTCCAGGGCGGCAGCAGCCGCCCGGGCCTTGGCCGCCCTCTTGCTGCTCCCACAGCCCTCGAACACCCTCCCCTCCACCCTGAGCACCATGACGAAGCTCCTGGGCCTCCCGGGACCTCCGTCCACCAGGCAGGTGTACCTGAGACCGGGCCGCAGCGTGTTGAGCAGCCCCACGGGGCTGCGGGGCCCCGCCAGAGGCGCCCCCTGCTGGCTGGAGGGGACCAGCCTGAGTCTGAGCAGCTGTCTGTGCTTGCAGACCTCTTTACCGTCTGTCCAAACAGGCGCCTCCGCCTCCTTGAGGAGCCCTCCGCCCTCCTCCTCCTCCTCCTCCTCCTCCTCGGCCGCTGTGAAGTCGGTGAAGGTGGTGCCCAGGTTGCCCATGGAGGCGAGGGCCTGCGAGGCGTTGGGGAACTGGACGAAGGAGCGCAGGGCCAGTTCTGCTGCCTTCAGCTTCGCCTCTTTCACCGTCGCTCCTCGGCCCTCGAAGCGGAGGCCGTTGACGTCCACGCCCACAGCAAAGAGGGGCGCGTGCAGCGGGCCGCTCCGGGCCGTGACGTGGTACCTCAGGCCGGGTCGTAGCTCGTTCAGGTGGACCAGGGCGTTCTTCTGGGTCACGGCCCAGGCAGACCTCTTGCAGAGCCGCCCGTCCTTCGCCTCCGCCAGTTTCCTCTTCAAAGATCTCCGCTGTTTTGCAGGAAAAGTCGTGCAAAAATGTGCCGGGTGATACTTTTGCAGGAAGCCGGGCGGCCTCCGCGGCTCCGGCTGCTCCAGACTGCTCAGACCTGCTGGCAGATCACAGCGTTAGTTTGAGGACATGCAGAGTCCATCAGAGGACATCCAGGGACTCGGACATCAAATCCGACTGGATGAAAGTAAAGCAGCTTCACTTGAATCGTCGGCGTCCTCGGCCGACGACGCTGCAGCGTCTCGGCCTTTGGTGGGACCCACGAGGGCTGACAGCAGATCGCCTTGTCCTGAAAAACAGCACCGTAAAGGCAAAACATCCCACCTCTCCACTGATTTCCTGTCTTCCACCACAGCTGATATGCAAAAGGAGCAGAAGTTTGGACAGGTAGAGCATCAGAAACAACGGCCCTCCATCCAGTCGCCTTAATGAAGCTTATTTAATAGAATAATGCAATTAAGCATGGCTCCTGGTGTGTGTGTGTAAGTGTGTGTGTGTGTGTGTGTGTGTGTGTTCTGACAGCTGTTGATAATCTCATTAGCCTAGCATAATTAATGGTGAGTGGTTTCATTTGCTCCTGGTGTCGGCCGTCTTTCCTCAAGGGCAAACAAATCTGGAAACTTTCTGCCTCCATCAGGGTCAGCGATGACCTTTGCCACAGGCGATGACCTTTGCCACAGGCGATGACCTTTGCCACAGGCGATGACCTTTGTTCTTCATCACAGGTGTGTGTTGTTGACCAACTGCTCCCTCAGCAGACACTGGGATGGATGGGATGAGAGAACAGCCAGCAGAGATCCTCTCCGGTTACATTTAAAGGAGACCTCACACTCCTCCTCCTTTCTGACTCACCTTAATCTGAGATGACTGATAATGAGACGGATTAATGGCTTTAAAACATCAAAAATGTTCTTCTGTCACCAGAAGGAAAACAATCAACTATGCATCCTTATCTCAGCCCCACTGCGACCGAGCTGCAGAGGAAATGAGGCTCTGAACCGGCAGATTTAGAATCGGGCCGCAATTAAGCTAAATGGGCGCAGAAACCATATTGTTAATGTTTTCGGGTGGGGTGGGGGGGGGTGGGGGGGTAGTGGGGGTAGTACAATCACTCAGCAAGATTGCCCACTGACACAGCTCGCTAAGTTTGACTGCACAATAAAGCCCAATATAGCCAAAACGCATCGGATATAAAACAGAGCCGGGACGCAGCAGCTGCTGGGTCCCGGCTGAGAATCTTAATCCTGCTCAGGTTCTGCAGCCAGCAGATGATGGACGCTTCATCTCACTGAGAAGACAACAGGCGGGGATTTTACACCCCTTTTTTATTATTATTCTAGATTGATTTGAGTGGGGCTTTTGCTGGTGAGAGACACAAACGCGAGGAAGCCAAGATGTGACCAGGAGACAGAAGAAAAGTCCTGGTCCCGGTTCCTCCCCGTTGGTCTGTCTGGACCAGCGCCGCTCAGGAGGGAGGACTGGTTTACCAGCTGCCACGTCAGGAGAAATAATTCAGCGGCTGTTTCAGCGGGGAAATTCAGCTTTTATGGCTGCTGACAGCCCCGGGATTGAATTATAAACACCACAAAGAGCATCTCCGGTCCACCAAAGCATGGTTTGGTGAGCGCGGTCAGTGAATACAGTCAGTCAGACAGACAGTCAGTAAGTCAGACAGACAGACAGACAGACAGACAGACATTCAGTCAGACAGTCAGACAGTCAGTCAGACAGTCAGTCAGACAGTCAGCAGCCTGTCAGACAGTCAGTCAGTCAGACAGACAGTCAGTCAGACAGTCAGTCAGTCAGTCAGTCAGACAGTCAGTCAGACAGACAGTCAGTCAGTCAGACAGTCAGTCAGCAGCCTGTCAGACAGTCAGTCAGTCAGTCAGTCAGACAGTCAGTCAGTCAGTCAGACAGTCAGTCAGACAGACAGTCAGTCAGACAGTCAGACAGTCAGTCAGTCAGTCAGTCAGACAGTCAGTCAGACAGTCAGTCAGTCAGTCAGACAGTCAGTCAGACAGACAGTCAGTCAGTCAGTCAGACAGTCAGTCAGTCAGACAGTCAGTCAGCAGCCTGTCAGACAGACAGTCAGTCAGTCAGTCAGTCAGACAGTCAGTCAGTCAGTCAGACAGTCAGTCAGACAGTCAGTCAGCAGCCTGTCAGACAGACAGTCAGTCAGACAGTCAGTCAGTCAGTCACTCAGACAGTCAGTCAGTCAGTCAGTCAGACAGTCAGTCAGTCAGTCAGACAGTCAGTCAGCAGCCTGTCAGACAGACAGTAACTCAGACAGTCAGTCAGTCAGTCAGTCAGTCACTCAGACAGTCAGTCAGTCATTCAGTCAGTCAGACAGTCAGTCAGTCAGACAGTCAGTCAGACTTTCAGTCAGACAGTCAGTCAGTCAGTCAGTCAGACAGTCAGTCAGTCAGACAGTCAGTCAGACTTTCAGTCAGACAGTCAGACAGTCAGTCAGTCAGTCAGTCAGACAGTCAGTCAGCAGCCTGTCAGACAGTCAGTCAGTCAGACAGTCAGTCAGCAGCCTGTCAATGGGCAGGAGGTGAGGAGCGGCTCTGAGCGATGGCTTGTGTTTCAGACGGGCTCACTCCTCCAGGAGCAGAAGGGCAGCGGGCCATTAAAGAGAGTGGAATCAAGCACTCTGAGTGAGCAGAGACTGACCATCGGCCATCAGCCACTAATCTGCAGCATTTATGGATTAGCAGAACAATGCCTGTTTAATCCAGGCTGACATGCTGCCCGTCCCGCTGTAATTATGATTACACATTTATGACATCTGCACACACACACACACACACACACACACACACACACACAGAGCTGACTTTCTCTCCTTTGTTGCCTTTTTTGTTTCCATTTTACAGAAACTCTGACGTCCATTTTTCCTCTGCGAGTCTCAAACTTGTATTTTATTTTTTTTTTTTTTTTGATTAAAAGTCAAATTTCCTTCAACTTTAAATCACCTCTGATCCGGGTTGACTCGCGCAAACAGGACGACGGAGTTGTGTGACGATCATAACATGTCACACACATGTTGCACTGACCTTTGCCCTCTGCCCTCCTCCTCCTCCTCCTCCGGCTCCTCCTCCTCCTCCTCCTGGTCGGGGCTCTCACCTCGCCGTCTGACCTCTCCATCTCCCTGCAGAACTTTCAGTGTTGCCTCCTGGAGGATGGGGAGTCCGTGCACGGCTCTGCTCTGATGAGACGCGCGATGGCTCCGCCCAGCACCAAACGCCACCTGACGTCATCAAATGGGAGGGGCTTGCTAATAAGTCACCTGTTTGAGCGGTGATCCACGTTTGCACGTGATGCCATCTTCATGTCTCATCACATGATGTGTGTGTGTGTGTGTGTGTGTGTGTGTGTGTGTGTGTGTGTGCGCGCGCGCGTGCGCGTGACGTCACCCCCGTCACGCTTGGCTGAAGCGCGGTGGGTTTCATTACGCTGTGAAATAACGATCACACCTTGATGAAGCTGATTAGATTTCATGAATATTTGAAAGGCAAACCAAAGCGCTGATTAAACACTTCCTGCTGTTTCCTCTGTGGCAGAAGCCCAGATCAAATCTTATCTGAGTGATTGACTGAACTACAACCACCTTATGGCTTATCACTCCACTCACAGAGCAGAATTGTGCTAATCATGCTGATTATTGCAGAGATAAATAACAGGTATTTTCAGGATGATGCCTCACGAGAAGCCGGCTTTGTTCTTTATAGAACATGGTATAATTCTTATATTTAAAAAAAAAAAAAAAGGTTGAGGTGGGCACATGTTTTATTCAACATCATTTTCATGAGGTAAAATAAGGCTATAGCGTTCTCAAAGCAATTTATTATTACTCAGTGGCAATATCAGATAATTTCATATAGTTGCTAGTCATTAGCTATGTTGGGCATAAGCGTCTTTATCTGTTTTGAGCATTTTTGTCGGTCACATATTTCTTTTGAGCTTCTAATAATTTGCAAAATGAGATAAGCCTTGCTTGGATCAACAGCGCCCTCGAGTATTTATATTGTGTTACTTCATGGATAATTTTCTGACTGATTTTATTATTTAATGCATTTGAATACTCTATGTAGCCTATGTAAAGATTTACAGCAAAATTTGAAGAAATGTCGTCGGAAAAAAAACTCTAAGTCTAAATAACGCTGTCTATAGTGTGTTACTGCATTTCACTTTTGGCCCGTTCTTTACTTACTACATGTCCCAGAATCCTTCACGGCATTCTTCATTTCCTGCATCGTCATCTCCTGTGATGAGACGAGGAAACTGATGAGCTGCGGTGGAATCTACGCAGTGAAACCATTTAGGCATTTTCGGAACAATAAAACGCCCCAGAGAGCGCAAGACACAGGTAAGAACCACGAAGGACACTCTAAAAACAGATTTTTAAGACGCGTCTTCGGCGCGGCTAGCTAGCTGTCGTCCAGTGAATTGAAAATTAGCGCATTTTGTGACGCCTTTGGTGTGGTTGTGGCCCCCTGTTGGCTAATTAGTGATCGATATGCCGGAGACAACAGGAATGTCCTGCTCTTGGGCTTGCTGTCGCCTTGTCTTGGTGTAGCACTTAGCATTTCCTGCTGCACTTGCGGTGCATTCAAACACCACCCTGAGCACCTCCATCACCACCACCACCCTCTCCCTCCTGCTACCAATCAGCTGCGTTCATCTGACAGTTGTTTGGATTTAATTTGCAGGTCAGAGAAGTGCCAAGCATAGGTAGTGGATGAAACTGGTGTTTTTCCGTGCTGTTTGCATCTATAGTGTTTATAGGTGGTTTATAGCTGATGGCAGGGAACGTGACCCGGGAAGAACAGCTCACACTCTTCATCTCCTTCCTGCAGATGCAGTAATGATGGCGTGCGTCCACATCGCTCCTCCAGCGAGCCTCTGAACTCAGCACAAGTCACCCTCTGTTGAGCACCAGTGGACGGGGCCTGAGCGGGGTCTGGACGGGGTCTGGACGGGGATGGCCAGCCAGGGCAGCAGCAGCAGCCCCGAGGCCGGGCTGATAGCCAGAGGGCTGGGCTCCATCAATGCCGCCTCCATCTACTCCAGGGTGGAGTCGTATGAAGCCGGGCAGAAAAAGTGCATCTCGGATGTGAGGAGGACCTTCTGCCTCTTTGTCACCTTTGACCTCTTGTTCATCACGATGCTTTGGATCATAGAGCTCAACGTAAGAAGAGTGTGTGTGTGTGTGTGTGTGTGTGTGTGTGTGTGTCTGAGATTGTTGTTCACTATGTGCCTTTATTTGTGGTGGCGTGCTGCGCTGACACTGCTGCTCGTCACTAATCCAGAGCAGATTCGGCCTCTTCAGCCAATCATCAGCTGACCTGTTGCCCTCTGTCACATCAGCTGACGCCGTCTTCTGTCGTTCGCTGTCGTTTATGCGACAGTTTTGGCGCTTTTTTCAGCCCATTGCCTTCAGAAACTTCTTGACTTTCACCTTGGAGTGCTTCGCTGTTCAGCGAATGACACGATGTTTTATTGTCTTGCCACGCCTTCCCAGCATGCACCATGATTTAGCAAAGGGAACTTTGAGCCTGGTTGGCTGAGAGCAGGCCGGTGTTGACTGGCTGCTGAATCCTGAGGAACCCGTCCGACTTGAACTGCAGCTCTTGGCCTCTTTTTTGTGGGTTTCCCTCCTCTCTGAATGTGAGCCGTCCAGCCTCCGGCTGGCTCCGATGACACCGGCACCGGCCAGTCGCTCCAACCTGATACGAAACCAAATACAGGAAGTGACCTCGGGGTCAGGGTGTGGGTCAGTGTGTTCTGTGGATGTCAGCACAGCAGTTGTCATTTTTATTATTGTTATTATCAGCAGCACTGATTTAGTTCTTCAAAATGACGATCGTAAACAGATTCAACCCTTCCCTCTTTCTTAGCTCCCCTCCTGCTTTCTGCCTGTTCCCTGAGCACTTTCGTTCCAGTTCATTTCCAGTTTTCAAACCTTTGTGCTCTGAAATCGTCGCATATTTAACAGATTTGGTGTGAATTCTCTGAATCAGCCATCGGAGGTTTTATTTCCCATCATCCTCCTCTCCCTACCTCCGTTTCTTTACAACAACATGAAGTTTTTCACTCAGAGCTCACCGACTGGTCCAGCAAACCAGTTTGTTCTGGTATTCTGGTCCCTGAGGACTTTAGTTTACCGTACTGAACTTGGAAGCAAATTAGTAACATTTCAAACAAATTGCAGGCCAACTCTTGCATGCAAGATTGATTTTCTCTTCTGTTTTCCTTCATTTTTGTTTACTTTATCTGCACTTTCACGCGCCGCTGGACGGACAGCGTGTGTCCATGGTGGCTTCCTGTGTCCACAGGCGTGGAGCTTTCATAGAAAACACCAGCTTACAGCCTGAAAAACAGAAGGTGTTTGTCCATCCTGGCAAGAATGAGATGGAGATCAGTAGGAAGAACACAAGATGAAGTAGCTTTTGTTCTTCATTTCATCAGCTGTGACAGAAAGCAGAAATGGTGGCCAAGAGTTTGCAGTTAAACTGGTTGATCTGCCGAACCCAGTCTGTCACCAGGGCCCAGTTCAGAGGGGCAGGTTCATCCCTCTGCTTCACCTTGCAGGTAAACGGTGGAATCCAGCAGCAGCTGGAGAAAGAAGTGCTGCACTACGACTACCACGCCTCCTTCTTCGACATTTTTGTAAGCCTTAAATACAGTGAGAAGACCTTCCGCCACCATCGTCATGAATCAGTCATTAAACACCTGTTAATGTCTTGTTTTATTCCTCATTCTTCCCCTTTTTCTGCTCTTTCTCCCTCTTCCTCTTTGTTGCTTCTGCTCTCCCACAGCTTCTATCCGTCTTCAGGTTTGCCTGTCTCATCCTGGCCTACGCCGTCTGCAAGCTGCGCCACTGGTGGGCCATCGCAGTAAGTCTCAGGAGGCCGTTGATGAAGGGCACGTCTGCACAGCTCTGCTCTCAGACGTCTGCACAGCTCTGCTCTCAGACGTCTGCACAGCTCTGCTCTCAGACGTCTGCACAGCTCTGCTCTCAGACGTCTGCACAGCTCTGCTCTCAGACGTGCACCTTTGTGGTTTTTTTTAATGTTTTTCTCAGTCCAGGAAGTGAAAGGAGGTGATCTTTGAAGATTAGAAAGTCTAATTCTGACTTGAATCCTCTGTTGCAGATCACCACTGCGGTCTGCTGCGCGTTCCTCATTATCAAAGTCATTTTATCAGAGGTGAGAGTCACGTGATGTGATGGTCAATACGTCAGATTTGAGGGAAACTGTGCTCGGGCTCCCCCTGCTGCCCACTCTCACAACTGCATTCAATTGGAATTTGAATGAATTAACGTGATTTGCGTGTGTGTGTGTGTGTGTGCGCGTGTGTGTGTGTGTGTGTGTGTGTGTGTGTGTGTGTGTGTGTGTAGCTGCTGGCTCAGGGGGCCTTTGGTTACCTGCTGCCCATCATCTCCTTCGTGTTGGCCTGGATAGAGACGTGGCTGCTGGACTTCAAGGTTCTGCCTCAGGAGAACGAGGATGAAAACAGTGGGTTTGATTGGATTCCTGTCACTATTAATAATATCAGCATACTTTTAATTACTTTTGCACTACCGATGTTGTTGAATTATTAAATATTTAAAGCCATTTTTCCAATGTCACTCATGCTTGTGTTTGTTTACTCTGATTTTTGTACTTTTATTTTGAAGGTTTACAGAGATCAGTGGCGGGAAATGTTGGTGGGGTGGGGGGTGGGCATGGCGACAGCGGCTGATGCTCCCTCCGTGGTTTGTCTTGCAGGATGTTTGTCCATCATGGAACATGCAGCGCGAGCCCCTCTCTTGTGTCCGGGTCCGGTGTCTGATGGACAGTTCTACTCTCCTCCAGAGTCTGCGGCAGGTCAGCTGAGACGGTTGCCGTGGTAACAGCTCTGCGCCGACCTTGAGGTTTGACGCTTTTGTCGTGTTTCCAGACTCTGATGAGGAGCTGGAGGACAAGCATGATCCAGAAAAGGGGCTCATCCAGCAGGTGAGCTAGCAGGTTGCAGGACGTGGGACGTGGATCAGGCTGGCTTGTGCTCCTCTTCCTCGCAGCTGCGCTCCTGGAGGGGAAGGCTTTTCTCCGGCGGTGCTGCGGGAGCGTTTCTGCCTTACTCTTCCCGCCGCCGCGGCTTTTATGCGTCTCGGTCGGCTCGGCGCGCTTCGTTCTTCGGCCTCCTGCATGTCCACAGAGCCGATCTCAGCCGCGCCGCTCCGTCCTCTCATCATTCTGCCAAGTGTTTTTTTTTATTTTATTTTATTTTTAAGGAAATGCGTGTCCAAACACAAAATGTGCACATCTCTCACTGTCAACTCTGCATACAGAAAGAAGGATTTTTCCACCTCACGTGTTACCATGGCGATTGGTGTGATCACGCCACCTGATCCGAGCAGATATCAGCCTTAAAACCCAGATACCTGATGTTTAACGTTAATTATGGCGGGTGCTAATACTAATGAATGTTTCGCACCTTTTTCACCAGTGTTGCTCTGCGTTTACTCAACGTCGCCTCTAGAGGCAACACGTGGCATTACAACAGACGATAACCTGCTGCTAGTTTGTTAGCATGCTAATTCCAGTGGCTACTTTTACAAACATTTTAACAAGAGTAACTTCTCATTACGCTTTGAGATTTCAGCGCGAGGATCCGTTTAACCAAATCTTAGCTGTCATCCTGACTTTGAAGCTTAAACTTGTATCACTTTTTAAAAACACTGCTGTATTAAGTGTTTTTGTGCAGAACTGTCTCCTTCAGGCCTAAACTCTGAATATTCAGGATCACAATTTGCTGTAAACCTTAACGAGTTTGAACCCTGATTGTACTTTAAAAAGAGCCGGATGAGATCAGATGGGCGCCACAGGAGTTTGAAAACATGCAGACGTATTTTCATGCATGCCTTGCAAACAGACTGCTTCTGTTTTTATGGGTTTTTGTTTCTGTAAAATAGAAAATTCAACTGTCAAATCTGAGCTATTTGTCTTTATTGACCAGATTTTTCTCCCCTGCCGACGCAGGTGTTTGCGGTCAGGTGCTGGTTTTGATGGTGATTGTATTTTAAACCTGATCATGTGATCCAGTGAAGGTTACCATGGCGACACACTAACAAAAGGGGGCAAAAAAGCGGAAGTGAAAGAGCAGAGACACAAAGCTGCTCCTGAAATCATTTTATTGATCAGTTTTTCACTTTTCCTCCACATTTCTAATGGCAGACATGTGCACACAGTGAGTCTACATTTAAACTCGTCCGTCAGGCTGAAACAAACACATTCCGCTTCAAACGGGACAAAAATACGTCCGCCAGGTGGAGCCACGTCGCCACGAGACGACACGTGGACGCGACTGGTTCCGGTTACCTGGAGTGAAGCTTCAGGTGGGACATTAAAAACACCTCCACGCTGGAGCTTCCGGTTTACATAAGAGACGTGTCGATGAGGAGCGGAGGACACGCCCCCACCTGGAGAACACCTCCAGGTGTGGGTGGAGCTAGTGCCGCCTCACGTGAGCTCGAAGCGGAAGAGAGGACGAAGGTGAGTTGGCGCGTGAGCGGACGATTAAAAATAAAGTAAGTTACTGATACTTTAGATAAAAACACGGTGAGGTTTGAGTTTGAGTTTTAGCTGGTTCATCAGTGACCTCAGGGGTTCCGGGTAAAAGAGGGAATTTTTATCTTTATCGACAGGTAATTAGATTCAGTTTAACCTCCGGGTTCCCGGAATTAGGCTTAGATTTAGTGTAAATGCCGTGCAACCATTTATTGCTTTAAAAACAGAATTAATCTAATTATTGTGAAGTCACCGTGTTGGTTGAACTCGACATGTTAGTCCAGCCTGACGGAACCTTTCTGAGACAAAAAGAACAATTAAAGTCATTCCATAACTCATTTACAGCAGCTCTGGTCACAGATACCATCAGGCAGCCGTCAGGAAATGAGTATTTTATTCCTTTCAGTGGCGATTGAGCAATAAATCAACGATGAAAAGTGATCCAGCAAGAAAGTCTTTCCTCGGTGAAACGACGCAGATGGTTTGAATGCTCTGATCTGGTGTTATAGATGCAGAATCTTCACTTTTTCTTCACTATTCAGGTGGACAATGGTGTAAAACGAAGCTCTTTTCTTCAAGTTTCACCTAATTAATACAACCTTTAAGTCTGTTCCTCTAAAACTCGGTCACAAAGGTCACCGTGCACTCCAGTGTTTGCTCAACATTGCACAAGAAAATGGGAAATTTCTATTGCGTCATTCAAAATTTGCACTCATTTTAAATAATTTTCACAATTTAGATCGAAAAAGGTCCTCAGTTCATGCGAATTCTTAAATGATTGCTCCTTTATACCCGATGAAACTGTTTTCTAAAGATTTAAAGTTTAGGTTTCTCTAAAAGACTACATTCTACTAAGCAAAAATAAAACAATGAATTAAAAAACTTTAAAACAGCAGGATCAACTAAACAATTTCTAAACTTAAAGTTTAATGACCGACCTGCATGTGTATGCAGTTCCGAGTATGTCCACCAGGGGTCTCCAAAGGACCCCGCAGTTGCCGCATTCAAGCTAGCCACGCCCACCTGACCTTCTGACCAATCAGAAAACTTAAATTAGCCAGACTATAGTTGTTTTCCAGTTAATATTTGTTCAGGTAATTACTGATGTGACTCCATTTGAAGGCAGGATGATGATGATGATGATGTTCTACTATGATTGACAGCCGATTTCTTCATACTTTCAGCCAGTAACCTGTCACTTTGTGTGACCTGCATCAATAAATCAGTGGAATGAATCGGTTCTGGTCGTGCATCATGTGGCTGGATCACAAACGGACACAAAAACGGTCGAGGGATTTTGTGTTCACGGTTTCCGTTTGTAAAGCCAGACATCAAATTTGGAAAATGAAACACTGAGGAGGAACGCAGCTGGTGATGAAGATCGAAAGCTCAGTAGCAGCCCAGAGAGTTGTAACGCTGTTGATTGCATTTATTAATCATCTACATTAATCAGCTAATTTATCACCTACACGTGAACTACTTTGTTTACTGGGTGCAAACCAACTGCACTGATACAAAGCTAAAAGATCAACATTTCCGATCGCTGAGCTCTCGTTCATCCGGTAAAAAGGTTTGTGGTTTCGATAACACTGAAAACTGAAGCTCTTTGGATTCTGGAACACGTGACACCAGCAGGCGTCACACGTCTGAGAACCTGCACAGGCAGGAGAGGTGAAAGACAGCCCAAAACAAAGGCATCAACGTGTTCTTGTCGTTCCACAGCTGACGCGGAACCAGAGTCCAACATTTACCAGCAGCAGCGGCGCCGGACCGATGAGTGATTGACGACTACGCTATGACCTCTAACGACCTCTACGTCTGCCTCTACGTGACACAAACCGTGGTGCTAAAATGGTGGGCTGTCCGCCCTCGGTGACCCGGGTAAGTGCTCAGAGCCCGTCCCAGTTTGCCCTTCCAGGGTAACGGGTCCAGCAGGGAGTGCTATTAATTCGCTAATCAGGGTGCTGTGATAAAGGGGGGGGGGGGG
>BJFM01003295.1:40257-57288 GCA_016586285.1 Arothron firmamentum | reverse complement strand
GGGGGGGGGGGGGGGGGGGGGGAACCCCCTCCATCCACTTTATCCCCTCAAAGCCTGCAAAAGAACTGATCACATGACCTCACACCCTTCAGCAGGCCCAGCTGGTACACAGCCCAGTGTGTGTGTGTGTGTGTGTGTGTGTGGGTGTTTCTTGGACCTGCTGGATGGCTGCTGAACAGGCAGGAAACAGAAATATTCCTCATCCTGTCTGGAGGAGGCAGGATATGAAAGAGGTCTCCTCCACCTCCTGCCCCTCCACCTCCCCCAGCCCCTCCCCCAGCAGCGCGGCCTTGCTCACCTGTGTAGATGCTGGCGCTGGAGGCCGGGATGCCAAACTGGGACTCGATGAACTTGGGGATGAAGGTGATGAAGGCGGTTACTATGGCGCTCTCCGCCGTGTAGGAGAGGCTGACGAAGAGGAAGGTGATGTTGCTGAGGATCCTCACCGCAGCCTTGGGCAGGTCTGGGAGAGAGGAAGAGTGACTCTGGGGGAGGAAGACTCTGGAGAGGAAGGTCTGCAGACGCTGAGGACACCCCCCCCCCAGCAGAAGATGGCGGAGGAGACCTGCTCTCACCTTTGATGTCCTTCCCAAAGCCCATGGAGGAGGTGACCGGCTGGCTCTTGTTGTTGCTCTTCTCCTTCAGGACGTCGTCGTCGCTCGACAGGTCGTCCAGGCTCAGCTTTTTCCTCCTCTTCTTCTTCTTGTGTCGGGGGGGCAGCTTCTTGGGGAAGGCGAACATGGGGAAGATGACCAGCAGCATGGCCAAGGCGCACAGCAGGAAGCCGCTCCACCTGGAGACAGGAGGAGGCAGCGCAGGAATGTGACAAAGCAGCCGCTTCCTGGTCCGCCCTCGTCCCCCCGTCGCCATGGCGACCCGCTGACTCAGCGGATGAGGTCGCCATCGCTGACTCTCGGCACCTCTCACGCAATGTATTTTAAGGTGAGTTTTTGACTCACCCGCGTTGCCCCGGCAACCTAAAGCCGAGGAGCGCGTGGACAGAGGCATTAGCAACGTTGCTGAAACTAGCTCACGCTGCTCCCGGGGCCCGGGCCCCCTGCTGGGGCCCCCCCTTCCACGCGCCATTTTCCAAAGACGTTTGCTTGTTCTGTGTGTGGAGGCGTCCTCACCAGTTCCCGATGAACCTGGGGTCGCTCTGGTCGATGCTGACCACAGTCTTGGGGTCGACGTAGAAGCCGATGAGGACCCCCCCCAGGAGGTAGCCAGCAGCTGGACCCAGCGCCCCCATCACGTACATGATGGCTGCGGAGAGAAGAAGAAGAGGAGGAGGAGGAGGAGGAAGATGAGAGTCTGGAAACTGAAGCCAGGCTGATCCTGATTGGCTCCTGGGCAGCTGTTTGATTCCGGAGCAGCTCCAACGGAGCAATGATTTCATCCAGGCCGGCCTTACGTAACCGCTGGAATCCAACTAATCGCCGTTAAGAGCCGGGCACAAAAGCGCGTGTGTGCTGCTGATCATGTGAGCAGGAACAAGAGGCCTGCCCCGGCCTGAGAGTAAGATCTCCCCCAATTAGAGGGAATTAAAACCTTTAATCTTTGGCTGCAGTTTAAAGGAAGCGCAAACATTTTGCAGGCGTGGCTTAAAAGGAACTTCTCTAGTGGTCCGAGGAACCTGCCGGGAGGCACTCCGAGCTTTTTCAAAATAAAACGAGGGCCTGGCAGATGCAGCTTAAACAGCTTCGACCCTAAAAATCAGCCTGGGCTGCAGGCTTACATCAGCAGCCAGGGATTGAGGACTTTCCCAGCCGGGTCAGGATAATCCCCGGTGCAGCAGCAGCAGCAGCAGAGGGAGCCCCCCCGGCCCGCCAGCCGCCGCGTTACGCAACACGCCAACCACCACCAGCTCAGGGACAAACGACCACCCGGCTGAGGCCAGAAAGAAGGTGAGAGATGGAAAATAAAGAGATGGAGAGGACATGAGGGAGACGACCACCACCTGGTTTGAATAAAGCCTAAAAACCTGAAGTTTTCCTACTGGTGAGCATGATGACCTAAATATAACAAACAAGCCCTGGCTGTCATCAATAATTTAAAGAAAACCATCTCAGGCAGCATCTGACCTGCTGAGCTTTGATGGCTTTGATCATTTCATCCACTCGTCTTTCATTTGGTGTGAAAGAAGCAAAAGAGCAAAACTGCCAAAACACTGGTGAGACCAGACGCTCATCAAGGTCCAGACAGACGGGACAGAGGCCAGGAGGGGGGTCGCACCATTGTGATCCCAAACCAGGGAGACACAATGAATTCTGGGATGCAGAGGTTGCCATGGCTACCTGCTGACGCAGCACTGTCTCGGTACAACGGAGGAGCTGTGACACCGACAGACGGCTGAAAAGTGCTGGACTTTCACGTCTTTTGGCCACCTTCTCTGTCCTCACAGCTGTTTAACAAAAGAGAACGTAAATAAGGTCTCCAACGGCAACAGGCTTCATCTGGGTTCCGACCTGATGACCTTTGGCCCGTTCCAGAAAGCCAGTTTAGCGAAAACTCGGAGTTCATTCGTTGGATTTAAGGGAAACTCAGGGTTTGGGTCTCAGGAAGCCCATTCAGCGTAACCCTGACTCAGTTACCATGGTAACAGACTGTGAAACTAACCTTTGTTCCAAATAAGCCAGGTTCTGCTGCTCTTGAAGTCTTTTTTATTTATTTGCACCCTGGATAGTTCATTTAACAGCATTCTCAGCCCTCAGATCAGGAAAGACTCTCAGCTCACAGCCAACAGGTTGGTTTTTTTTAATTTTTAATATAATATCGGTGAGCGTCCAAGGTCACCGTCGGGCTGTCCTAAACGTTACTCTTGCACTCAAAGGATTTTGAAACAGGTTTGATTGAAATCACACAGAACTACAAGAAAAACCAGCGAGTCTGTGATGAATGGATGATTCAGTGAACCAACACCAGGTGGCGCTGGATCACCTCGTACTGGAGATAAAACTTAAAACAGTCAGAAAACACAAGTTTGGAGCCGTGCATGTAAGCGCTGGGCTTTCATATCGACAACACTAAACACCGACAGGATCAACACCACAAGAGCTGCTGTTTAAGTCAAGGCTGACATGTTGGAACCACATTCTTATATTTCATCTTGACTTTCTGCCGAGTCCGTTTGCCGCCTGTTGGGCTGCACCTGAGGCTCACACACACCTGGAGAAGAGAAATGTTGAATGAAGCCAACAACCATGCGCATTTTTGGTGTACACGGTCATGAAATCTTCCATCTCCAACAGGGAGAAGGGTGCCCATCAAGTTTGTTTTCCACTAGTCGCCATGGTGAATCAGGTTATCTGCGTTCCATTGATAAGGCTTTTTAGATCTGTATCTCTGAATCAGAGTTGATTAAACCGGCTCTGACACGTGCTCTGAAACCAAAACTCTGCTGGCGTCCATCCCAGCGGGGAGGAGTTGAGCTGGGCGAGGACCAGCGAGGTCCAATCAGAGCACCGGCCTCTGGTCGGGGTCACACAGCAATACCGCTCTGAATTACTCCAGCAGACGCCTGCTGGATCAGAGGTCCAGTGTGGAAATCTGAAACTCCGAAGTAACTGGGAATCGGATCAGTGCATGGAGCTGCCTGGACGCTGCGTCCTCTGTCTCCTAAAAGCCGCTGCGGCTCAGGGCGTCTCCAGTTTGCGTCGCTTCTCCGGGACGTCGCGCCTTCTGTTTGAGCGGCCCCGGATCAATGCGCATCTTTAAAGTGTCTGCAGAGACAAAGAGAGCTGGAGGACTCCAGCGGGTCCTGCTGAATCCACAGCGCAGCTGCACGTCCTCCAAAGACACCGTCTGCCTCCTCTCGTCTCACGTTCTGCTGCTAACACAAGAACCTAAGTCGGCTCAGCAGCGTAACAGAGGGCAGGACGCTCTCTGTGCACACTTCCTGGACCCTTTTAGACACACTCTAGGTCTCAATTACATCTGCAGAAACGTCCTGTCCCACACCTGGAGGACGTTTGATTTTATACGCCCGACCTGGGATGTGAGGGGGACCAGGAAGCCCCTTTCACTCGTTAGCGTGGCCGCGCGTTAGCATCAAAACACACCACCTGACCTCACGTGTTTTTGTGTTCGGCACTTTTTTTTCCTTCCCTCTTCCACCATGACAACAAAGCCCCCCCGCCCCTTCCCCAACTCCCCCCCCCGCCACCACCACCACCACACCAACACACACTTACCAAGATACAGCGAGGCGTTCTCCTTCTTCACGTTGTCGTCCAGGTACGTGGGTCCCAGGGTGTAGATGGGCGTGGAGCCCATGCCCACCAGGATCTGCGCCACGATGAAGAGCGCCACGTACAGGTTGTGCTCGTTTCCCTCCTGGTCTCTGGGACAGGAGGTGATGTCGACGTGGTCCTTCCCGCTGAGGTTGCTGTTCATGCACAGGCCCTCATTGGCTGAGGACGAGTTCACTTCCTGGATCTGGTAAGGGGGTGAGATGAAGTGAGGTAAGGAGAAGAGGGCGGCCCCCACGGCGATGAACACTCCTCCCACCGCCAGCCAGCGAGGCCTCTGGCCCCGCCCGCCAAAGTAGCTGATGAAGACCACCACCAGGAGGCTGCCGATGTCGAAGCAGCTGACCAGAAGGCCCGACTCGGAGCTCCTCAGGCTGTACCTCTTCTCGATGGTGGTGATGACGCTGCTGAGGTAGCCTGACACCATGAGCGACTGGATGAAGGTCAGGTAGCACATGCAGAACAGGAAGCAGCGCGAGTCCTGCAGGATGAGGCTGAGGTACTTCCTGCTGGGCAGACGCACCTGAGCTAGCCTGGAGGAGAAAAAGCTGGGGGGCTTCCTTCTAGCTAGGTGCTTATTCCTGCGGATCTCGGTGTTCTCCATGTACGAGCTGGGCCTGTTCAGCGCCGACTTGCCCGGCTTGGGCAGGTAGTTGGTCCTCGTGGGGGGTTCTGCCTGGTACGACTCCGACTTAGCCGGAAGCTGGATGAATTCTGTGCTCTCTTCCGCCATGATCGACATCTGTCCGGAAGCAGCCAGCAAGGTTTCCTCCTGAGGAGCCTCTTCGTTTAAAACCGGCAGACTTTTGGATTTGAAGTTGGCAGAATCGTCCTGCTCGCTGGAAAACCCATCCTCCTTCTGGAGGGACTGGGACAGCTCCGCTTCCTCGTGGTCAGCCATGGCCTCCACCTAAGCCCACCTCCCTTCAGGCGTTATGAGATTAAACAACCCTAATTCCAGCCTGTCATGCACGTACAAACGGTTCAGGGTCTGCTGCCCACTGCATGTATTATTAACAGGAACATGTACTCCCACAGTTAGGAGTCTGGAACACAGCGAGGCCCACAAACGCTCCGGATGGCAGAGTCCACTCACAGCTTCAGCTTATCTGCAGCAGCAGCCTCCGGCTTTTCTTTATCTTGTCGTCAACATTTGCCTTCTGCACCATCTGATCTGGAGGTGGCGGCTCGCTCGGGCCTTTCCAGCTTGGCCGGCAGAGTTCCCGGGCCAGGTTCCCTACAGGCTCATAACATTTCCAGTCGACGGCTCCTGTCAAAAGGACGCTGCAGCTTTGCGGATGAGAGGGGGTGAAATGAACGCGTCCGGCATCCCCGACGTCCTTGCCAACGAGTTCACGCACTCACAATGTCATTTTCTGGGGGTAATTCAGAGGATGGAGACCCCCTTCTGCCCCTAACTCCTACTCCAGCCGGAGTCAAGGGCATCACCCCCCCTCCTCCCGGTGTTGTCGCCGCACCAGCTGTCCTCCCAGCGGGCGAGAGGGACGAAAATGTGGCGGTTGTATTTCCACGTAAAGCCCAGCGATCTTCAGTCATTTAAAATAATGAAAACAAACCAGTCGTCGGGGGGGGGGGGGGGGGGGGGNNNGGGGGGGGGTAACGAACGTCCAGTGAGGAGCAGAAGTGGGAGCCGCGCCGCTGCAGCAGGGAAACACCGCAGTGCTCCGGCAGCGCCGCCGCTGTTGTGGCCGACGGCCGCGTCAAGCTGCGCTTTTAACGGCGCTCAAACCGGAAGTCGGCCCGCGAAAGCGGTCTTCACCGTACTTGATTTATCTTACAAATGTATTGTGCTTTCTGCATGTCGTGCCTGGTGTGAATCGAGGCACTTTTAAAACGTAAACTTTTCAGTTTCGCCGCACCGGCATGGTTTACGTTGAAAAGCACGAGCGGAAGTCAGTTTTCCGCTGATGTCTCAGTCGGCCTTACGCCCACCGACTTTTGCGCGATTTCAAAATCACAGACAAAATTCCAAAGTCGGAATAAAATCATTCTGAAGTTGATGCGCGCTTTCGTGATCCCCGTCGTCAGGTGTAAGGTGGCCGTACAACCCGATCTGAGCTAGTCTTTTTCGCGTTTTGGTGCTACGTCAATATTAGCTGTTATTCTGGTAAGTCGTAAATCTTACCGTAACGCGGAAACATGACGTCACCTTTACAATCAACCAATGGGCGCGCTCTCAGCACCAAACAGGAAGTAGCAAACATGGCAAGGATCCCAAAATCACGGCGGTTTTGTGGTGGTTTATGTCGAAAAGTTGTTTGTTCGAGCCCGTTTCCTCAGCCACGGCCGTGTCTACATTCTCCGGTGTCTTCTCTTCTTTTTGGACTTTTTTTTTTTAAACAAATGTCTGCGTATGCATACAACAACAACAAATTGGTTGTTGGAAAGAGGTGCATGATGGGAAATAATCTCAAGAGACTCTAGTTATAGTCTTGTAATTAGTGACCCCCCGTCTTTGCAGTTTTGTCTGTGACTAAAAAGTCAGTGTCAGATGACAGTCTTAAAAGTTTTATCGAAGCCTAATAGTGTATGTAGACATATGCATTGGTGTCTATAGTAGCCATTGACGTTGGCAGCTAACCAGAAACTGTGTAAAAATACTCATTTCCGTTTTTAAAGCATTGATAAAATAGCAAAAATAATATTTAATAATGAACTGACCTGAAAATTGGGTTGTGAAGATATTTTATCGTTTATGTCCTGGTTAAAGCGGTCGTAGAGGAGGAATATAGAGATTTAAAACAATAGTATAAAGATTTTTCAATATATGAAGCCCAAACTTTATATTCACTATATAAGGCTGATATACCGGTATATTTTTGATATGTTTACGCGGAAAGTTTTGAGAATAAAATGCATGTAGCGGCGTCAGTTTGGCTGTTAGTGGTGATTGTGGAATTCATGTGTGAAGACTGCCCTCTTGTGGAGAAACTGTTACCTGCAGATTATTTTAACAAAACTTGCGCAATAATGTGTGTAAATATACACACGCATATCCCCAAATATCCTTCATATTATTACATATCCTTGGTGGTTAAACTGACTTTCACCCATACGGTTCCTTAAGCTGAGTTTCTGGCCTTCAGGACTTGGGCGGGACGGGGACACGTCTGCCTGGACCTGAGGGCCACGCTGAAGCAGAGTGATGGATTAATTTAGGTTTTTTCTCCATCTGCCAACGGTGGCGGACACAGAATGTTTGTAACTGATGAGACAGGGCTGAGGCACCCTGCTCCCTCCCTCTGGGATGATTTTATTCAGCAAGGAGTCAATCTCACAGCAGGAACACCAGTGAAACTATCATTCTGTCTACATTTATCAAAGCTGACCTGCCGTTAGCTCATTCAGCCTGAACACCAAGCTCGACTGGAACCCTGTGAAAGAAACGGGGGCCCGCAGCTCGTGGACGTGAGGCCACAGTCTGAGGTTTGGTGCTGGCGCCCAGGCTCAGCACCCCAGCTCCACCATCTTCTCAGGACGGGCTGACTGACAGGTGCTGGGGGGCGTGAACACGTCGGGGTCGCTGATGCCCAGCTGGAGGTTGAAGAAGCGGGTGGAGGTGGTGACGCTGCTGTTCTTGGTGTAGGTCTCCTGCACCGGGTAACAGTCCTTCAGGGTGTAAACGCCCACCCAGGTCTCATCTGGGGGAGACAGGCGCTCACTTACAACTCTGGAGCGTCGCTGGACTGGTTAGGATGTAAAGCTCAGACTCACGCTGGCGCGCCGGCTTCCTGTCCGACCACTCCTGAACCTCCACGTTGTCCCCGGGGCCCCCGATGATGTACTGGTCCTCAAAGGTGGAGTTATCCGGAATGTCGAAAGGATCCCAGGCCTCCATCAGAGCGATCTTTGAGCAGTCCTTGGTCTTCTGGTCGATCTGGAACATCACCTTGCTCTCATACAGGTAGATGTACTCAAAGTACCTGAAGGGGGCGGAGACAAGAGCGATAGTGGGAGGGGCTTCACACTTTAGCCTGGATTCTGGAGCAGCGGTCATTAAAACATGAGCAGGTCAGTGAGGTCCAGTTCAAAGTGGACTCCACAGCCCAGAGCTGGGGCATGTTTGCATTAATGCACAGCCTGGACAGCTTAACAGCGCATAAGGAGAGTTTGTTGTGCACCAGCTGAGGAACCAATCAGAAAGCCTCATCGGGACTCGGCCCTGCAGCCGGATCCTGTTTCACAGGTCTCAGCCCAGGAAGGTTGATTTATTCTGACGTCACATCTGCAGCTAATCCTGCAGGCCGAGTCAGCTTTAATGGCTCATCAATACTTCTCCTAGTTTGTCCTTTTAAAAGAGTCAAAGGCTTTTTCCTGCGCTCAAACACTGATGCTGGTTTTTTCCGCTGTGTTTTTACCTCAGATAAAGTTAAATCATCTTACTTCTGACACGGGGTGTGCTTCTTGTGCTTCTGCAGGACTCGGATCCTCTGCTTCAGGCCGTCATAGGAGACCACAGCGCGTCGGTTCCTCCCGGTGCTGTGGTCGTACTGCACCCACCTGCCCTCCCACTGCTGCGGGGCGAGGCACGGATTGCCTTCCCGCACGGACACATCCGTCCTGACGGGGCCGAGGACCGACGCCCCGGCGGCGGCCAAGAAGACGAACAAGAGTCGGTGCATGTCTGCAGCAGCCGAGGGTCCGCTAGCTCTGCTGCTGGGGTTTGGCGTCGTGGCGCCTCCTGCTGCTGATGGCGCAACATGCAGACGTGTTCCGGCGGTGATTTTCAGAATAAAGGCCTCCTGCTGCTGATGGCGCAACATGCAGACGTGTTCCGGCGGTGATTTTCCAGAATAAAGGCCTTCTGCTGCTCGATGGCGCAACAATCACAAGGGTTCCGGTTACATAGAGTATTAAATAAAGTTCAGTAAAACATAATATTTCTTTGACTGAAGATCTGTTTCTGACATTTCTGTCATTTTCTCTTCCAGCTGTTGGACTGTTTAAATCAACATTTAACTTGGTTATTGCCACTCTTTGGGTGCGGTTCTACATTTGGCCAGCAGATGGCAGGCGTTCTCATTGTCTAATATTTATGGCGTCACTGTATGGCGCGGTCTGATGACGTCGACGTGTGGGACGCAAACATGGTGAAGAAGCAACGTGGGAAAAAGGTTTCCCTGTCAAAGACAACGATTACCAAGAAAAGAAAGGATAGTGTACATTTGTTGCTTTCGTCCAGCGACGATGAGGCTCCAGAAGAGGTCACGTTTGAAGATTCAAAGGCTCAGGCTTTACATAGCATGAAACAGGCCCTGGACTCAGTCAGGAGGTAGCTAACGAGTTAGCATTAAGGAGTGGGACAAACCCCATTCAAAATGTACTAATTCACGGGATGTAGACGAATTATGTGCTGGCGTATTACTGATGAATATGCCAGTATGTTTAAAATTAGGGGGAGATGTTTCTAAATTATTTAAATGTAATAAATAATGCTGCTATTCCACTGTGCTAAAAACAGACAAACAAATCACGGTGCTGGAACAAATGCTGGAAAAATACCTGCAGTTTGGGATTGCAAATGTGTATTCAGAATGTTTTATCAGACGAGTTTCTCTTTTGCAGAGAAAAAGAGTTGTTGAAAGAGAGGAGAAGAAAACGACAGGAGCTTTTCCAGGAGCAAAAGGTCAGCTTTGTCACATGAAATACTGGTTATAATTGATCTGATCACCAATCAGACCTTTGTTGTAACCACCTGAATACATTTTAATTGTTGCCAAAAAAAATTTTTTTTTGCCACATTTTGAGTTTTGCAGCTTTCAGTTTTCGTCAAATTTCGTTAAATCTTTCTGTTTTACTAAAGAAGAGAAAACTTCTGCCAGCTGATGTGTTGGAGGAAATTGATTTGGCGCCTTCAAAGTAAGTTTTCCTCCCTCCTCCTTCCTTCTTCATTCTCATCCTTTCAACACCTTCAGCGGAGCTCTCCATCTGCTTTATTTTCCAGGAAGCAGAAAGACTCAGAGGAGGAAGGTAAAAAGCTTTATTCTGTTTTGTCTGCTGTCCTCTGGATGAGCAGGATGAAAATGAAGTCACGCTTTGATAATCACCAGCTGAAAAGGAGGACGAGGAGCACACAAATAATAAAAAGGAGAAGAAAAAGAACCGAAAGAAAACCGCAAGGAAGTACGTCACTTTTACCACCTTTATGCACTCCACTGTGACTTTGAGAACATCCTAATAAATCAGTTTTTCTGCCCTTCTGATCTCA
This sequence comes from Arothron firmamentum, assembly GCA_016586285.1. Classification (NCBI taxonomy): domain Eukaryota; kingdom Metazoa; phylum Chordata; class Actinopteri; order Tetraodontiformes; family Tetraodontidae; genus Arothron; species Arothron firmamentum. The sequence goes on along the minus strand of BJFM01003295.1, from coordinate 46,812 downwards.
GAAAATGGCGGAATTGAATGAATGAGAGGAGACCTGCAGCAGCAGCAAGAATGTCTGAATTTGCGGTGTTGTTGCAGGATTGGTGGAACCTACACGGTGAAGACGGTGAAGCAGCGCGGCTCAGCCTGCTCCCAGCAGCAGGCCGCCGAGGACTTCCTCCGCTCCAGACTCTACGGACCCGCAAGCCGCAGGACCACATGTAAGAAGCAGCCGATCCAAACTGACCTCTGGTGGTGTCGGAGCTGTCGGAACCCTCAGATCCACACGTGTTTTTGCTTTCCACCCGTCCAGGTAACGAGCTGCTGTCCCTCCAGAACAAGAGGAGCCGGACAAAAAGTGCAGCAGTGCAGTTTGTGAAGAAAGACTGGGGTGGGTTCCAGCGTGATGCAGGCCAGCACCAGAACCGCTGGCACAGCTGCAAACCTGAGATCAGCCTGCAGCCGTTTAGTCTGTCTGGATCCGTTCATCCGTTCAGAAAAATGAGGAAATGCTGTAAACATGAGTGGCTGTTCCAGACGTTATGCTATGGCCACTTTAAATGTTGGTTTTTGTGTAAAGTTTTGAATGTTAGCGTTGACCTTTGACTCATCAATAACTGTGTGAACCTACAGCGTGTCAACAAAAAGCCAAAGCAGAGAAGCTGAAGAAGAGGTGGATCCACCGGCAGCAGAATCGGTCCTGACGGAGCCCCACCGAGGTACTCCACACGCCACCGGGGTCCCAGACAGGGGCACCACCACCCACGATCTGGACTGCAAGTCCTGCTGGTGTTTGGCACAACTGGATGGAGTTTTTTTTGTTTTTTTTTTTAAAGACTGAACCAACAATTTACCCCAATTAAATAAAAAAAGAATCATTTTTATAAATCAGACTTTGTTGTTGTGTCCAGCATGAAGGAAGCAGTTCCAGTAGCTCCATTTTTGGTCTGAATTTACTTCTCGCCGTTTTCAACAGAAAAGACTAGTTGGGATTGGAATGCACAACTTGAATTGGGGCTTTGTTCCTCCCAGAGATGAAATGGCTCCTCCATTAAGCTGCTGTGTTGACGGTAGCGGGTTTGTGGTTCTGAGTCGTTCCCTCAAAAAAGATGAGTTACATCCAGTAGGTGGCGCTGATGCACCAGGTTAGAGTGACTTGTATTAAAATAACTGTGTAAAATGATCAAAGTTGTTTAGATATTTGACAGCTTAGTTCAAGTTTAAAAAACACGTAGTTTTACTCTTTAAAATGACGTCATAAACGACGTCGGGTCATTAAGTGTGCCGTTGTCGCCCTCTGGTGGTGGACCTTGTTATCACCACCGTGTTCTCTGCCAGTATAAATATGGTTTCTGCTGTTTTTTACACAGTAGGTCACAAATGTTTTAACCAAGTTGAAATAACAGGCTTAAATAATAGGTCTTGTATTTAGGGTCAGGAAGGCGGGGCCCCGTTTTATACAGAAATGCTGCTTTGGTCATTTTCACTAACATCTGGCCACTTTAACACTTCCCAGATGTTCAGAAACAATCAAAACCTGAATAAAGAAGAAAGCAAGCAGATTTATAGCTTTTTCTTTCACTTCTAGTTTGAGGAAAACGACCCATCCAGGTGTTAAGCAGCGTGCAGACAAACAGCAGCAACGTTTGTTGTTTTTAATATAAATCTTATCACCCTCACACAAATTGCACTTTTTTTTTTTTTCTCTCCAAATGGACACACAGTCAGCAGTGGACAACTTACTGGTTGACATCTTCCGTAATACACCAAACTGGCTAGAACAAAAGGAGAAACGATAAAAATATGAGACAGCTAACTTGATCTCACCACCACTTTACTCTGGCATGCATAGGTTTCAGACCGTACTCAAACAGACAACACACACTTTGTCTAAGAAGGGTGCTAAACGATGGCGTGACTGCGATCCAGGGAGAAAATAATCAAAGAACAGAAAAGGTACAGCAAGTCTGGGTTCCGCTGAGGCGGGAACATCAGCCCCGGACACCAGGAGAAAGGAGATGATGTCACGAGGAGCAGAAAGACTTCCTGTTCCTGACGCGGCCGCCGTCGTCGGGAATATTTGGTTCTTTATTTTGTAGCCACAGTGCGGTCGCTGAAGGATGTCTGTTTGTTTCCTGCTGCGTGCTGCCCTCCCCAGATGGTATTTAGAGTAATCTAAGCATGGGAGGAGGCGCTCTGGTGGGTGGAGGAAGCTGCTCCCAGGACGAAGGCTGCTCCACATTTAAGAACGTCCCAACTTTGGTCGCATTAGCCCAATCTTAATGCTGCTCCTTTTCCTTCAACTGCGCCGCCCAAAAACATTAAAGTTGGAAATAAACGGCGTGCACGTGAAGGCGTGGCCCCGGGGTCTCTCAGCTGGGGGGGTGGGGGGGTTAGTGGGGGGAGGACGTGTGGCTCCTGAGGACTCTTCAGCGTTAGCATCGACATCCAGATCAAGAGAAACACAAAAAAAAAAACTAAGGAAAAATGGAGCTTTTGACTTCAGAAAGAAAACCATTTTCCAGAACTGACGGAAAAGGTGGAATTCTGGGGCCCGGATCTGAGCACTGCGCTGGTCTGGGGGTAGGACCACAACTGCCAGCGGGGGTCCAGGGTTCTCGTTGGGTTTGGGGGCAGCAGCAGAGCTCAAAGCCGTTAAAAGATTCTGGGGGGGAAAAAAAAACCCATACAACTAAAACTGTAAACCAGAGCTTTGTAGGAGTCCATAAAAAGCATTAAAGGGTTGTTTTTAATCAGTTATTTTCCTTTTGATAGCTAAATACCTCTGATAGAATCTGCTAAACTCTTTATGAAGGCTGACATGTACACACGCTGGCCACTGCTCCAGGTGGAATCGGGACCTTTATTAGAGCAAGTTGGTGGAATTTCCTCTTGCTGGCGCACAACAAATATACTGTGAATGCAAGTAACAATAATATAATGATGATTAGAATAATAATAATAATAATAATAGTCATCTTCTGCACCGCACCTTGTAAACCTGGAAAAACTAAAAACAAAAAGGAGGCAGGCGGCGGCCCCGGCCCGCCCCGCCAGCCAGAACCAGAGGATAAAAACAAGGAAAACTGAGGCAAGACCGCTTCTCTCTGGCTTCAGTAAAGTCCACATGCGTCGCTCCGTCCTCAGCCAAGTCCTGAAGTTGAGTGGGAGGGGTGGGTGGAGGGGTGGGTGGGTGCAGGGGCTGCAGGGGGGTGGGGGCCGTCTGCAACGACGCCTCTGCAGGCGGGCAGCGAGCGCGTCTGTCTGCTCCGCTGCCGTCCTTTCTCACCGTGGGCGTTTGCGGGAGTCCTCCTCCACACCAGTTCCAGCCCCCCCCCCCGGGTGACCCCCACCCTGCACTAGCTTAGCTCCCACTCCCGGCTGGCGCCCCCTGCTGGCAGTCAGATCCACGCAGACGCTTGGAGGTGCTGGAGGTGGGGGGAGGGTTTGCGAGGCCAGCCGAGGAGTGTGTGTGTGTGTGTGTGTGTGTGTGTGTGTGTGTGTTGATGCAACAGTCTGCTCAGAAGTGGCTCCAGGTTGGAGAAGCAGAACAGGAGGTGAGTGACCTGGTTTAACTCTACTGGTTCCTGTGCAGAGGAGCCTCTCCACAAACCAAAACACTGATGGAGGAGGTGGGGGGAGGCATTTCTGAGCAGATCTGTGTGTGTGTGTGTGTGTGTGTGTGTGTGTGTGTGTGTGTGTGTGTGTGCGTGTGCGGAGCTAGTGCAGGTAATCGTCCACGGAGGCGAAGGCGCAGGAGCCGCTGCCAGTCCGGGCCATGAGGGCGAGGCACTGGGCAGCCTGGCCCACGGCCTGAGCCAGGGGGGGCTGCTTGGGCAGGTTGTGGGTCTCTGGAGGAAGAGAGGGGGAAGGGGGGGGCAGAGGGTCACAAGTGAGGAAGAAAGCAGCCTGAGGAGCCTGGGCAGAGCCTCCTCAAGGCCCGCCCCTCCGGACGGCCTGACCCACCTAGTATTGCACTGTTGAGGGTGGAGCAGACGGGCTCCCTCTGGATGGAGTCCAGCTGGTACCCCACCGGGCTGTTCCAGGGGTCCGAGTAGGCCAGGAGGCTGAAGGCGTCCTGCAACAGCAGAGCGCCCCCACCCGCATCAGCTCAGCGCGCCGGCGCCCCGTCAGCCCCCTCGGGTGTGTGTGTGTGTGTGTGTGTGTGTGCTTCACCTTCAGCATCTTCTTGTTGGCGGAGTTCTTGCCGCACTCGCGGCGCAGGTGCTCGCTCATGCTCTGCAGCTCTCTGCCGAAGTGGATCATCCTCTCGATGGCGGCCTGGCTGCCGCCGCACAGCTGCCGCTTGTTCTGAGCCGACTCCACCTCTGCAGCGCACATGCAAGCAGACGCGCAGCGTTAGCGTTAGCGTTAGCGACGCGGCCGGCAGGGAGGGGCTCCACCCACCCATGTCCGCCTCGCAGTCGTCGGGCTCGGTGGCGTGTTTGGAGCTGCCGTTGAGGAAACCGTTGGAGGACGACTCCGTCACCCCGTTGGTGAAGTGGTCCACCTCCATGTCCACGTCAGCACTGAGGAGGACGGAGGCAGAGGTGAGAACCCACCTGGCGCCGGCGCCGGCGCGGGCGGGGCCTGGCGATCTGGGCCGGTACCTGCTGATGCTCTGCTGGCCGCGGCTCCCGTTGAGGCTGACGTCGGCCGCGGGGGGGTTGGGGCCGGCGCCGGGGGGGCAGGGCTTGTGGCTGTGGGGGGAGGAGCTGTGGCTCTTGTTCGATGTCACGCCGTTGCAACAGTTGCTGTCAAATCCTGCAACCAGCAGCAGAAGTTAGATGTTGGCCTCAGCAGCTCCACCCGTCTCCACCCTGGGGGGGGGGGGGCCTACCTGAGAGGTAGGGCTGCGAGCTGTTGCTTTTGTGGCTGGGGCTGCTGAAGGGCCGGGGCGAGCCGGGGTAGCTGTCCTGAGACTTGGGGCTGCGCCCCCCCAAACACCGGACCTCGCTGTCCGTCCCGTTCACCATCTCGATGAACTGCCTCACCCTGGTGGGAGCCAGCAGAGGTCAGAGGTCACTGGCTGCATCTGCGTCCCCCCCCCACCCCCCAGAGGCGCTCTTACTTCAGCATGAAGAGCAGGTCGGGGTTCCTCTCCAGCAGGTTGGGGTAGAGCTGCTGGGTGGTGTCGATGGCCTCGCCCATCCGCCCTGATAGCACCAGCTTCTGGATCTCTGTCAACCGAGCGTTGCTGGTTATCCCCCCCGCCTTCCTGCCCCCCCCAGAATGCTGCAGGCGACTCACTCTGTCTGTTTTTGATGGAGGCCAGCTCCTCGTGCACGGCCTGGTCTGTGGACTTGGCGAAGGCCTCGGCGGTGGCGCAGTAACTGTGGTGCACCAGGTAGGAGGCCACCATCCTGACGGGACAGGAAGCACACAGCTGACCGTCCCGGCCGCCAGACGCCACCCCTCCCCTCCACCCAAGCCCAACCCCCCCCCCGCATCAAATGGAGATTAAATCCATTCAGGATGAGTGATCATAGCAACGGAGGGCTAATCCCATCAGCGCTGGCCCAGGGACTGAGTGGTGCGGCTTGTAGGTGTGAATCAGGTCCGTCTGGGTCTGATTCCACTCACGCTGTCCTTACAACCTCCGTTTCTCCACCTCCGGAGAAGCAGCAAACAAACACACACACACACACACACACACACACCTGCTTCACTCATCCTTATTCTACAGGCTAACGGCCGTAGCTGAGCTGAGGGGCAGGTTCTGCTAGCGTAGCTGAAGCTGGCCCACAGCTGGACCAGCGGGGGGGGGGGCACTAGCTTCAGCATGTCTCTGGGTCTGATCCACCCTCAGAACATCAAGGTTTCTGGGCTCAGGAGCAGCTGGACTTACTTCTGGATCATGGACTGCCACTCGCCCTCGCGCTCCCCGATTGGGAAGTGGTCCACCTGGGCCTGGATCTTCGTCCTCCACTCCCGCATGTAGTCCTCGATGTCAAAGACGAAAGGGTGCTGGCCGAAGTTGGCGTCCACCACCTCGCCGGGGGTCTGGAGGCCCACCGTCGGGTACAGGTTGGGCTGCAGGCAAGCGTGGAGAGGTCAGAGCGGGGGAGGGAACGGGACGGAGGCCCAGCGTGCCCACAGAGGCGCGGGAGCTCCTCTGGAGCGCACGTGGACCAGGTCCAAGGCTGAACGCTAGTCAGAATCCCTGAAGCGGATCCCAGGCTTCACAAAAGGCCCGTTTGTGTGGCTGCTGCGGGCCAGCGGGGTCAGCTGCGGCGGGGGGACGTGCGCGGCCGTCCGGCCTCAGAGCGGCATGAATGGCTGCTAGCCAAGCCTGCTGCCTTGCTCAACGCCTTATTGTTGCGGCTAAGGCTCTTAGCTTCTTCTCCCGACAGCAGCCAATCGCAGGGCACCAAAACAAGCGCCCCCCCCCCGGGGGGGAGGGTGTGCACCCACCGGACCTCCACCTCCAGCAGCGGTGGAGCGTCCAGCAGCGTCTCTAGCGGGCGCTAGTTTGGATTCGGCGGCGGTAACGGGGGGGTACTTACTGGAAGGTCTGTGAAGGCGATACCTGCGGAGAGGAGCGGAGAGTCAGCAGAGCCGGCCAGGTGACCCCCCC
>BJFM01003295.1:20557-30737 GCA_016586285.1 Arothron firmamentum | reverse complement strand
CCCCCCCCCCCCCCCCCCCCCCCCCCCCACCCACTGTCCCCATGATGGTTTCCAGTTGGAATGTGGAGTGACTGGGTTATTTTTAGCCGGGCCTGCTTGAAATACTGGATCCGGGGTTCGGTGGAGGATAAACAGCAGCCGGCTCCTGAAGCCCTCAGATCGCCCCCCAACTCCACCACCTCAGCGAAGCAGCACCACCCGACCCAGACCAGAGCTGGACATGTCTCCTGAGGACGGCGGAGCAGCACTGAGGTTTGGCTGCTGGGTGGGCTCGTGTTTGTTCGAGCTGTAGGAGGATCTCCAGAGTCTTTGAGCTCCACAGTCCCACCTGAAGCGGCTGTTTCAGGGCTGTTTCAGGGCTGTTTCTGGGCTGTTTCAGGGCTGTTTCAGGTCTGTTTCTGGGCTGTTTCTGGGCTGTTTCAGGGCCGTTTCAGGGCCGTTTCAGGGCTGTTTCTGGGCTGTTTCAGGGCTGTTTCAGGGCTGTTTCAGGTCTGTTTCAGGGCCGTTTCAGGGCTGTTTCTGGGCTGTTTCAGGGCTGTTTCAGGGCTGTTTCAGGTCTGTTTCAGGGCCGTTTCAGGGCTGTTTCTGGGCTGTTTCTGGGCCATTTCTGGGCTGTTTCAGGTCTGTTTCTGGGCTATTTCAGGGCTGTTTCTGGGTTGTTTCTGGGCTGTTTCAGGGCTGTTTCTGGGCTGTTTCTGGGCTGTTTCAGGGCCATTTCTGGGCTGTTTCTGGGCTGTTTCAGGTCTGTTTCTGGGCTGTTTCAGGGCCATTTCTGGGCTGTTTCAGGGCTGTTTCAGAGCTGTTTCTGGGCTGTTTCAGGGCCATTTCTGGGCTGTTTCAGGGCCGTTTCTGGGCTATTTCAGGGCTGTTTCAGGGCCGTTTCAGGGCTGTTTCTGGGCTATTTCAGGGCTGTTTCAGGGCCGTTTCAGGGCTGTTTCTGGGCTATTTCAGGGCTGTTTCAGGGCCATTTCTGGGCTGTTTCAAGTCTGTATCAGGGCCGTTTCAGGGCTGTTTCTGGGCTATTTCAGGGCCATTTCTGGGCTGTTTCAAGTCTGTATCAGGGCCGTTTCAGGTCTGTTTCTGAGCTATTTCAGGGCTGTTTCTGGGCTATTTTAGGTCTGTTTCAGGGCCGTTTCAGGTCTGTTTCTGGGCTACTTCAGGGCTGTTTCTGGGCTATTTCAGGGCTGTTTCTGGGCCGTTTCAGGGCTTTTTCAGGGCTGTTTCAGGTCCGTTTCAGGGCTGTTTCAGGCCCGTTTCAGGGCCATTTCAGGGCCGTTTCTGGGCTGTTTCAGGTCCGTTTCAGGGCTGTTTCAGGTCCGTTTCAGGGCTGTTTCAGGCCCGTTTCAGGGCCATTTCAGGGCTGTTTCTGGGCTGTTTCAGGTCCGTTTCAGGGCTGTTTCAGGCCCGTTTCAGGGCTGTTTCAGGCCCGTTTCAGGGCCATTTCAGGGCCGTTTCTGGGCTGTTTCAGGTCCGTTTCAGGGCTGTTTCAGGCCCGTTTCAGGGCCATTTCAGGGCTGTTTCAGGTCTGTTTCAGGCCCGTTTCAGGGCTGTTTCAGGTTTTTTTCTGGGCTGGACGGAGCGCTCTGCCAGCAGGCGTCCCTTTAAAACCCTCACAGGTCAAGCTGAGCCTCTGGTGGGTCGACCACGGCTGTTCCTGAAGGCAGATGTCAGTGGCGGTCTGGTGTGTTTTGATGGTCTTTAGCAGCTTTTAAGAAGCAGAAATTAAAAAAAAAAAAACATCCTCAAGAAAGCGGCAGAGAAGTTCAGCCCAAACTCCTCCAGCCGTATGGATCAGGACTGGTCCGCGCGGGCTTGTGTACAGGAAGTGAGCGGGCTTGTGTCACCTCGCCGCCGTCTAAGGTTTCACCTCGTGTGTGTGTGTGTGTGTGTGTGTGTCCAACAACTCCTTCGCGGAACATAAACAGACTTCCTGTGACATAAACCTGTCCAGACTGGTGGCCCAACATGTTTACCCCCCCCACCCCCACCCCCTGCCCCCGCCCAGCTGATGTTGCCGCTTGTTTTTGCCGCCGCTCCTCACGCCGTCGGCTCGCCGGCCGTTTTTAGACCCGCGTCAGCGGCCCGGTTCGCGCCTCTGGCGTGACTCTGCGTGTGTTGTTTTAGAGATTAGCGCTGATATCTGCCCGACAGCTGCAGCCCGCTGACATGTTTAGCCCACAATGACCCGGCAACAGGTTGCCGGGGCAACATTGTTCTGGTCTGGAGGGATGACTTTGGTCCTGTGACCTGGTGGACGGACTCCTGGTGGTGCAACAGCTTGTTTACTGGTGACGGGTGGAGGACTCGGGTTATGAAAGGTGTTTGTCCTTCGTGACCTTGCCTCCGTCCTGTCGCTTCATCCTGTCACCGTTTCCCTGGAAACGGGCCCCTGTGGTTGCGGCGGTGAAGCGAGCGGCTTGACGTTTGGGTCATGTGACAGGCGCGGTGGAGCGCGTGAGTTCCGGAGGTTGGGAAACAGCTGTGCCCAAAATCTGCTGCTTAGCAGGATTTCTGGGATTTCTGCCGGCTAATTCCAGCCGGGGCCCCTCAGCGGCCCCTGAAGAGCTGCCAGCTGGAGGACCCGGGGGGAACATTGGAGCTGGCCGGACTGGGAACCAGTTTCAACACTGAGACGACTGGTTTTGTGGAGCCGCAGCTCAGCGTGTTGAAGGGTCGGGGCCTATCCTGCGACCCACCACCAGGGGCCCGTGTTCATCCCCAGCTAGCTAGCAGCAACTAGCTAGTTTTTTGTGTGAGAAATGCTCTGATGTCTTTAACTGACGGGACGTTTGGGGCTCTGGAGGTGGAGCAGAGCCAGAATCCGCCTCAGTTCTCATTCCTAACAGATGTTTGCAGCTCATTCCTCCTGTCTTTTTCTTATTTATTTGGTTCTGAGGAGCAGGGACTTATTTCAGGGCTCCTTGCTCAGCTGATCAGGGTTCCTGACGCTGTCTGCTGCTGCTGCTTTCACAGCTGGGAGATCATCGACCCGGCCCGGGACAGCCGGTCCGGACCGGGACCTCAGCTGGGCGACTCCCTCAGGCTCCTCCTCCAGGAGACGTCCGTCTTCAAGCAGCAAAACCCCGGCAAGGTAGATGTGTCCGAGCACCTGCGTGGGCGGGGCCTCGGGGCGGGGCCCGGTGGCGGGGCCTCGCTAACCTGCTGTGGTCTCTGTCCCCCAGTTCTGCCTGCTGGTCTGCAGCTTGTGCACCTTCTTGGCCGTGTTGGGGCGCTACGTTCCCGGGATGGTTCTCTCCTACCTGCTCGGTGAGGCGCCTCCAGAGGAGCGCTGAGGTGTGGTCACGTGTTTCCGTGCGTGTGGGAAGAACGTTTGCTCTCTGTCCGCAGTGGTGGGCGTCTTCCTCTGGCCGCTCGTCTCATCCCACGACGTCGGCTTGTGGCTCAAACCGCTGCTGCAGAAGCTGGACTTTGGCGTCGGGGAGTTCCTCCAGAAGATCAGAGAGAACCACGGTAACGGCGGCCGACCACGGTCGGACACACACAAACCGCACAGACACAACAACAGGAGTGGCGTTTGTCTGATTTAACGCTCATAAACGGAAGGGAACCAGCATCTTTGCTGGTCTTCAACATCCTCTTTGTTTCAGAGCGGAGGCTCTCGCAGGCTCAGAGGGAGCACGAGAACGTGGAGTCAGATCTGTCCTCCATGTTTCCCAAGGTCAGCAAAGGTCATCGATCACGTGACACTGACACACAAACTGGACACTCATGATCCTCATCAGCGGCACAAGCGATGCCTTCAGGAACATCAGGGAGGTTTTAAGGCTCAGCTTATATCATAGAAAGGATCCAGTAGAGTAGAGGAAGAGCAACCAGGGCATTTTGCTTCAATCCACGCTGACATCAGAGCAAGAATGTCAACTTTAATCGACATATTTTACTCAAAGGAGGAAAACGCAGACAGGTGTCTCCCCCTGGTGGCAGCGGGGGTGTAGTGCTCCAAGAATGAAAATCTCAACAATGTTTTCTTTCATTTAAACCTTATTAGTCTTATTTATGCTCAGTTCAGTTTAAATTTGGCTGGAATGTGTTGACAATGACGCGAAATAAATTAGTAAGGCAGGAAAATGTTGCATATGATCATCTGTTCAAGTCTGCCTGAGCTCACGGGGTCAAAACTCTGTTCCCCTGCTGCAGCTCGACTCTGCCGTGTGTCAGGAAATGTCTGTTTCAGACACGGAAGCGTCCGACGTGACGTGGACAGACAACGGCACCTTCAACCTGTCAGAGGGCCACACGCCACAGACGGAGAACTCGGAGGGTACGTTTGTTTATCGCCGTGGGGCTTTAGGTGGCTGTGTGTTTGTTACATGTGAGGACAGACGGATGCTGACAGGATGAAGGTTCTGGGTTTTATTCCCTTTAGTCAGATCAGCCTGCTGTTCCACATTTGTCCACACGGTGTCGCCAATGAGTCAGGAGCGCCGCGGTGGTGACTCGCTAAAATAACAAATGTTTCCCTTTAAACCTTCTTTTTTCAGACCTGGACAGAGAAGAAGCCTTCACCGGCGGTCTGCCAGACTTCCCGTCTCTTGACAACGGGACAACAACCAACGGCGATGAAGAGGACGACCACAGCCTGGGCTTTTCTTCCTCTCCACCTCCATCGGAGGAGCCCATCAAGTTGAAAAACACACGGGCTGCTCAGGCAGACGACGCCCCCGACAGAGCCCTGGAGCTGATCACGCAGATAGCCGGTGATGTCATCACCGCCTCCGTCACCGCCGCCATCCAGGAGAAAGTGGAAGCGGCGGTCGGCCTGGTAACGGCTTCAAAACTCCCAGGATGCTCCAGGCTGCTGGAGCTGGCCGAAGAATCCGACAGCGAAGTGGAGGACTTTGAGCTGCTGGACCAGTCCGAGCTGGAAAGACTGGAAGGGGAACTGGGGCTGGGAGGGGGGGCGGCCCAGGCCAAGGAGGCGGGTCAGGCTCCTGCTGGTTCCTCCGGGTTCCTCTCCAAACTCCTGCGGCGCCATTGATCGATGAGGGGTCAGAGAGGGCCCCCGCGGGGGGTCAGGTCAGGTGACCGGGGGGAAAATGTCAACGTAGAGATTACCGTAACTTTGGCGCGTCCTTGAGCATGAAAATGAGTATTTGTGTTTTAACTTCCATCAGGTTTCATTAAGTGGCAGAAAAGCGGCCAAATTAAACCCCAAATGATGACGTTTTAGGCAGGAAGCTGCATTTAAGCTCATAAATTCAGCTTCTTTCAGCCTCTCAGCTGCTCGTCAGGCTGTTTGTGGTGGACTGATTTTCAGCGTGTGGCTTCAGACTGAAGGACAAACTGAATAATTCAGAAAAAGGTTGCGTTCACTTCATTTTTATTACTTGTCTTTATTTAAATCACAGACTCAGAACACATAACCTAGACTTACACACATCTGTGGGTGGCTCCTAATTCTTATTTTCTCAGGCATGATGATAGTTTGAAAAAAAAAAAAAAAAGTGTTTAAACGTTTCATATTTGTGACGCTGACACCAGTAAAATAAAAATGAGGTAAAACCAGAGTGAATGATTCTGCAACAATCACAACGAAATAAACAATAAAAACAACACATACATGATTTAAATCTGAATATATTGCAAATTTGCATTGAAAGGACGTCTAATCCAGCTTGAACACAGTTTGAATATTTTGCAAAGGTAGAAACTTGTTTTTATTTATCTTTTTTTGAGTTTTACATGTACTGTGGATTTTTTTTAAATTGTCTAAATTATTGCTATATGCAGTATTTCTCAAAATACTATGACTGGAACACTGTAGAGACATTAATGCAGCTGGAGATTCTTACTCCCCCTGGTGGTTGGCTGCAGCTCATGAAAATTACACATAAATTCACACATTTCCTAAAGATGGTTTGTGTCTTTTTTGTTTCTCACGTTGATGTTATAATTTTTTTTCTACATATGTGGTTTTATTTTGTGATTTTATCGTGTTAATAGTCAATAATCGGTCAATAGTTCTAAACTACAATAATGTATCTTTGAGTTTAGCACAATGGAGGCAAAACATCAATAATTAATACTGATTTGTCATTAAGAATTTAATCAATTAAAACATATACATGGATTCTGAAGGGTTTGTGTTTCATTTCTCTCAAACATTGTTATGCACAGCTGCTGCTAGTATAATATTTTGGCCTCTTATCTCCTTATTTTGCGTTTTTAATGCACATCGTGTAGTTTTTGACTAATACTGTATAAATCCGTATATACACACCATGTTCGGTAGGTGGCGGCAGTGCGCCAAATCACCCAATATAAACAGACGAAGAAGAAGAAACCGGAACACCATCCTCGTGTCAACAACAGTAGCTTTCTATATTTCGGTTATTAAAAATCAACTCTAAGCACACATTTCGACCTAGTCGCTACGCAGGAAAAGGTGAGCGAGTCTATTTTAAAATATAACTACTTTCCTGTCGTGAATACTTGTAAATTTGAGTTACTGTTAGCGTATGCTTACATTAAATGCAGTTTTCGTCTATAAGTTAGCCGTGTGCTAGCCGAGCTTTGCTCCTCTGACTGACGCCTATTCAGTCTTATTATTGTAATATTTTTCCAGTGTTGTAGAGTTCTTACATATAAAAACATTTAGGAGTGACGTGGACTAGGTTACCAAAGAACGATGACCTGACAAAAACTGACGTTACACAATCTAGAATTTTTTATTTATAGACAAATGACAATGGTGTATTTAATGGACAGTAATGGTACATTTTAGTTATGAACTCAGGTGTTTAGTTGAATACATTCAAACAAGTGTGACATGTTCATATTTTAAATTTCCTCACAGAAAAGTTTACTTTCTTGTTTTCTAGGTCAGAATGTCTTACACCTGCATCAGCTGCCGAGTCGCTTTCACAGACGGCGATTTGCAGCGAGCGCACTACAAAACCGACTGGCACCGCTACAACCTGAAGAGAAAGGTGGCTGACATGCCCCCGGTCACTGCCGAGAACTTCCAGGAGCGTGTGCTGGCCCAGCGGGCAGCTGCGGAGCAGCAGCTCAGCGATGCCGAGGCCACTGAGGGATGTGCGGTCTGCAACAAAAGGTTCTCCAGTGTCAACGCCTACCAGAACCACTTACAGTCGCACAAACACCAGCAGGCTGAGAAGCTGGCCCTGCTCGCTGCACAGAAGAAAGTAGACAAGATGAATGAGAAGAACCTTGAGAAAGGGCTCAGTGATGAAAGGACGGACCACGACGCCAGGAACGAAGCGCTGCAGCAGGCCCTGAAGGAGCAGCAGCGGCCGAGCTCCGCCAAACCAAAAAGGGCCGCCACCTCAGAGGAAGCAACGAGGCAGAGGGCAGAGAAACCTCCCAGGGTGATGTGGCTGGAGGAACAAGCCAAACGCAGGGAGGACGAAGGTGCAGCTGCAGCTGAAGATGGTAGGAGCAGAAAAACCTCCTTTGGGTAGTTGGAGATGCTCCTCTGTTGTTTCAGGGTTAAACACCATCTGTGTTGCTGTATTCACTATCTAAAATGACGGTCTGCTTCTGTTAATGTAGAGGAATGGGAGGATGTTGAGGACGATGAGATGGATGATGATGACGAGGAGGAGGAGGAGGTGATGGAGCAGGAAGATGACGCTGCTGCTCCGTCCGACGCCCACCCGGCTGCTCTACCAGGCTCCCTCCCGGTCACCGACTGCCTGTTCTGCCCCCACCACTCCAGGACACTCATGAAGAACGTCGCCCACATGACAAAAGCCCACAGCTTCTTCATCCCTGACGTGGAGTTCCTCGTCGATCTCAGAGGCCTCATCCGCTACCTGGGTGAGTTCACCAGAGATCCCAGCCTGAACACAGACAGAAAGCGACCTGAACACGCTCCCGTTTGTTGTGTTTCAGGAGAGAAAGTCGGGGCTGGAAACGTGTGTTTGTGGTGTAACGAGAAGGGGCGCTCGTTCTACTCCACCGAGGCGGTTCAGAGTCACATGACAGACAAAAGCCACTGTAAACTCCTCACAGACGGCGACGCTGCTCTGGAGTTCGCAGACTTTTACGATTTCAGGTGAAATGGTTCAGCCCTGTCCTGGAAACGTCTCTGTTGCCGCGGTAACTGGACAGGCTGTTGTTTCCTCTACAGGAGCAGCTATCCTGCCAGGAAGGAGGGAGAGGATGGTGGAGCGGACGAAGAGCTGCCTGATGAGAAGACGCTGGAGTACGACGACGAAACGCTGGAGCTGACGCTGCCTTCAGGTGCGCACACTGGACGCCTGCACATGACGCCAGTCGGCAAATAGTGAGAATAATTTATTAACAGCAAACAAAATAATTAAATAACCTCAAACTCAGGCAGGAAACTGCATAAACTGTTCAGGATGACGCTCAGACAGGTGCTGAGACGAGTCTGAACACGTTCACTGAGCGGCAGTTCATGAACTCCTTCCTGTTTTGTTTGAACGTGAACTGAACGGACTGTTTTGCTGCCTGTTGAAGGTTACCGTGAACTCGTTCATTCTGGTGTCTGAACGCCACGCTCCCTGTTCATCTTCGGTCCATCAACTACGTAGGGTCATTTAAATGATTTTTTTATGACAAGGTCAATGAGGATGGAAAAAATCTTTCATTTCAGAAAGAAAACCCACACTTGAGTCACATCCAGGGCAAAGCTGAAAGGGCTCATTGACCTGAAGCACCGGGGTAGCCTTTCAGCGTGTGTGAAAACAAATCCAACAGTCAAAGACGGTGGAGCTAAATCTCATTAACGGCGTCCAGCAGCGGCTCCGTCGTCTCCCGGCTGCTGCTGCAGGACGCTGTCAAAGCCCAGCCTTCGTCAGCTTCATGAAGGGTTGCAGCCTTCCAAAGAGGTGCCACCAAGAAAAAAGTACAGACACTCTTAAACAATAAATTTAAAAAAACCATGAGCTAACTTAAGCCTGAACTGTCTGAGATGAAGGGGTCAATATTGGATATGAAGATGAAATCTGAGGCATCGTCTCAGTGATGAAACTCATCAATAAATGCTGTCTGTGGCTCTGGAAATAATTGAAAAAATAGCTCACAGCAACATATGGGGAAAAAAGAACTGAACTGGTTCATTTTTGTAGCTGTGAGCTTAGTTCAGAATGTCTGAGTGATGACCTCTGACCTGAACTAGTTCATTTTAAAATTCGTGACCTGAACTTTGAACTCGTTCATGTAGAAAATGAACCTTCCCAACACCGTCTTTGAGTAGACTTGCTGGCTCAACGTGAACTCGAGTGCTTGTTTTTGTTTTTCAGGTGCTAAAATCGGCCATCGCTCCCTGATGAGATACTACAAACAGCGTTTCGGAGCCGAGCGAGCGGTGGTGCTCTCACACAACAAGAACGCTGTGGGCAGAGTTCTCCGGCAGTACAGAGCTCTGGGCTGGGGAGGCGAAGGTGAGGGCCAGTTCTCCGTCTGTTTATGCTGGGTAACCGTGTTCTGACCCCTGGGTTTGATGACACTGGACCAGTGTGGGAGGTCATGACAAAGGTCAGGTTTCTGCAGGCATGAAGGTGTTGTTCCTCTTGTGTTCGGCAGGGGGCAGCATCCAGCAGAAGCATCGGGACATGCAGTACGTCCAGATGATGAAGTCAAAATGGAGGCTAAAGATGGGCATGAAGCACAACACCACCAAGCAGAAGCACTTCAGAATGCAGGTCATCTTCTGATCTCAGACCACAGGGGCCCAGATGTGGAGGATCGACTCTCCAGCTTTAGATCTTTGCTCTTTTTGAGACTCTAAAATCAGGAACAGATGTTCCAGACGTCATCCCTGGTGTAAGTGCAACCGCAATCCAGATGGTAGCCTTCAAATTCTGTAGCTCTAAGACGGAATAAATGCTTTTAATATGGATTTAGGATGAAGGTTTTGACAGCAAATTGACATTATTAAAATTGAATTCAGTCATTATTAATAATAACATTTGTCTACCCCAAAAGCATCTTTATTGAGTCATTTACAGCCTTAATTTAGTCCAAATTCTCCCTCAAATGTCACTTATCGCCAATTTACTGTTAAAAAAAAATAAAGGCTGCACCCTTCACATGTGATTGGATGATTGACTGATGTTTTCTGTGGATATTTAAAACTGTGTTTGTTTTGACGCTGGTCAGATTTTTCGGTGAGTGTGAGCCTCAGATGATGTCATGGAAGCTGATCGGCCCGCTGACCCCCCCCCCCCCC
>BJFM01003294.1:45548-90626 GCA_016586285.1 Arothron firmamentum | reverse complement strand
ATATATTATTTATTTATTTATTTCTTTTTCCTGTTTGTGCAACAAGCACTGTTGAGTGTTAAAAATTTTGAAGTTACATTATGCTAAGGTTCTCTGTTATGTACATTGTTGTGCCCCTAAGATGCACTTTTTGGTTTTTAATTAAAATGCAGCTACTTTAGTGCTAAAGCAAATATTTCCCTCTCTCACAAATTTTGGCTGGTTTTTGTTTTTATTAAACTTAAATTATGAATGTATTGGCAGTCTGTGATATTTTGCCCTATGTCATGTTCAAATGGCAGCATGTTTTCATTTAATAAATTTGAGATGTTAAAAATGTTCCTTAATTTGGGTCAAAGCTTGTCTATACGGAGTGATGGTGGGTGAGAACTGCTGATTTAAAGGAAGGTTCATTCTGTGAATTAGTGTGTGTCAGCCTGTTACCTTGGACCAATATGCCTTGATAGAACCTTTGAACCTCAGTTAAGGGAATATTTTTCGATCCTGAAAATGTACTGAAATCAGTTTGTTTAAAAAAAAAACAAAAAAACGTACAGACCTTTTGTCATCTTTGAAGATCCAGGCACTGCCCTCAGGGTCCACGTGTTCATAGAGCTGGCCTTCCAGGATGACTAGGGGAGAACAACCCAAAACTCCAATGCTGATGTTGTTGGATGTCAGCCTGAAGTTGAGCTCCTCTTTGGTGACACCCTTGGGCATACGAACACAAACCGTGATGTTCTCTGATGTCTGCTGCCAGAAGTAAACGGATTCTGAATTCAAAGAGATGAGAAATGTACAATGCAAAATTAATGACAGCAAGGATAAAACATCTACTTCAATGCAGGGAATGGGGGAATACTTTTACATATTCAGCAGAAGGCAGAATACTTAAAAAGCAAACTGTCAAACCACAAGGGAGGACAAGAAAAACCTCACATATGGTACAGCTATTTAAGTTATCTGTGAACAAATTTTGATTTGACTTTTATTTATTTATTTTTTACTGCACAGGTAGGATTACCGTTCAGAATTTTTGTATTTATACAGGAGTGAACTCATAAAAACAATGCTTGTGCCCACTCATGAATTGGTTAAGAGTTGTTAATAATGTTGGAGTCATTAACAAAAGGTCCCCTTTGGATCAAAAGAAAAAAAAAAATACTGACTTTCTTTTAGGATGCACTTTTTAGTTTGTTAGGAAGCTCTTTCATCTTTCATCAGATGAAAGGTTTGCTGACTGCAGAATATATTTTCTTAAAAGGGCTTAATACACTGACCTCCTCCACTCAACCCATCTCAATAGTTACTCTAATTTTAAGATTATTGGAAAGTATACACTCATAAGATTTGTTCAACAGGAAATAAAGCATAGAAGACAATGGCTCACAGAGCATATTGCAGGTTACACTTTTTGCAAAATAAAAGCGTAATCTGGTCTAAAAAATACCTATTTATAAGGTGAAAGAGGGAATATTTTTAAATGCTTTTCAAGACATTAGGGGAGATATTTCACAGAAAAAGTGACTGTTTTGAGCTCTGCGGCAAAAAAAACAACTGTTTTTTTCTTTCAACATCGAGTCATATTATGCCATGAGAGAGAGTTGTGTGCTTGTTGGTGCCACAGCTCAGTGTCAGAGTTGGGACGTTATCAGTGGGAGTGGTCGTTTTTAGGGTAATTAAGCACAGGCAGCCACATATTCTGTACAGAATAAAAAGAACAAATACAATAAAATAAAACAAATATATTTGCTTTTTACAGAACCGTATTGCATTAACCTAAAAAAAATAACAACTTTTTTTCTGAGGAATTCATTTTTGGTTTGTTTTTCGGTGTAATTGTTGTTCTGACTTATTTCCTTTCTTTGTTTTTTGGGTTTTTTTTTTGAGTAATCTTGCCCATTTTATTGGAGTAAATGTTTTCTGATTTTCATGGTAATTGACAGAATATCTAATAACCGGTGAACCTGCACCAGAGCAACACACCTGATCATCCACTGCAACGCTGTTCCTCGCTGCTGTAATCGTTCTCCAGACAGCGTTTTTTAAAATTATGAGTGTATTGGCACTGTGATATTTTGCCCTATGTCACGTTCCAATGGCAACAGGTTTTCATCCAATAAATTTGAGATGTTGGGTCAAAGCTTGTCTATACGGAGTGATAGTGGGTCTCGAAGCCAGACCAGCTGAGAACCGCTGATTTAAAGGAAGGTTCATTCTGTGAATTAGTGTGTCAGCCTGTTTCCTTGGACCATTATGCTTTGATAGAACCTCTGAGATCACTGTGACCACAGTCAAAGGAGCACATTGAAGTGGTGTCTTACAGATTACGCTGTTCAGCTTCATACGCTGACGGAGTATTTTGTGGCATCGTCCCAAGGCCAGCGTGTCTCAGCGATGGTCAAACAGTAAAATGAAAGACAGTTCATCAGTCAGGTTCTTTCTCAGGTTCTTTGTTTATCCCATGCTTGAAATAAACTGACAACTTTAGAGCTGCAGATTTTGTGTCTTGATGGGTCATATAGCAACGCTTCATAAATCACACGTACGTCCCATCGTACCGTGACTCCTGCACTCGGATCATTTTATTGAGTAAGCAAGCTCTAAACAAAAGTTGTTGAGGAGGGCGGAAAGACTCGGACAGGTCTCAAAAAAGGGGACATGTCCAGGTGACAGACAACATTTGGTCACCCTATGATATTGTGATATGAGCTCGAAATTGATTTTCCTGCCACCACAGATCTCTCTCCTTATTCTTCCCCTGATTTCTCCTGGCTCTCTAATAGGCCTATAATTGTAGGGCTGCGGTCCATCATATGTGTAATTTTACACATTTAAGGGTTCTTCTGGGTCCGAATTAACACTAGATTCCAGTGTTTTCTGTGGTTAAAACTGACCAGTCTCCCTCTCCTTACATCACTTCCTTTATACATCACGTTCACCTCTCCTATGCAACAATTGTGCTTCTTTACGTTATTTTAATTATTCCATACTTGGCAGGGTTGTGCGAAGTCAAGACTTCTTCATTATTACCCTTTGCTCTCTTGTGCCTTTGTTTTGATCTCTTACAATGAGACACATAGGTGATACATCATATGCTAATCCCATAGCAATGACATCACATTAATTAGTCAGAACTCCGCTTTATCTCTTTTGATTTCATTGTACGTTCAAAGGCTGCATTGTGTTCTGCTTAATATTTACTCTCTTTCTAATATCTGCCTTCAGTTAACAAATAGGAAAAAACAGAATAATATTAAAAGGTTCAATGTTTACTGAGGAGAAATATTACTGTATGTGACAGGGCATGTCACACAATAAAAATAAAATAACACAATAAAAATGTGAATTAATTTATTATCATCCAGCCCCTCTTTAAGAAGCACTGTATATCATAGACAAGCAGCACACGTCTCTACATCTTATCATGATTCCCTGTTTTGCATTTTCTATCTTGCTGCTTACAAATCTGTCTGAAGAGGCACCCTCCCCTGACATCTCATTTACTTTCTCTGCAAAATGACAAACGCAAGGGACTCATAAAATAAATGGCTAAAGATATATAACCTGTAAATATTCTGCCACTGTGTGAAAAAACGGAAAATGTATATTATGTATACATTTGGTTCAGATAATATTCATTAAAAATGCTCACATCATGATATGAGTAGAAGATAAATGCAAAACTTTACATAAAAGATTTTTTTTTCTGTTTTCGTTTTGATTGCAAATCAAGTCTATGAAGAAAAAACTTCCAAATGAATTAACAGCCCAAATCATACGTATCAAATCAAATCTCATACTTATCACTACTTATATGCAGGAGGATCATGCTGAGGTGTCACAGACACACCGGGTTTGCAACGAGCAGTCAATGGGCTGAAAACTCATTCTTGTAAACCGATGCAGACAATCCGATGAGGGAATGACTTACTATAAATGCTATATTCTGCAGGCTGCTCAGGCGTTTCTATGGCTACAATCCAGCCATTCAGCTTTTGAATTTTAAAGTGGTGGAAGCGAGCACTGGTCAACTGAAACTAAGCCTCTGTGCATGATGAATGTTACAGGAAATAGTCTCATCACAGAAGTGCCAACATCTGAGTCAAGATATCATAGGAGGGAATGGGACAGTAGCTGGCATGGCAGATGATTGTGTTTAACTCGCATTTCAATCTCAAGATTTGGATGCTAGCTGACCATGTTAAGGTTTTTTGTGTTTTGTATTTCAAAGTCATTACTTCATTGTCAATAAAATAATAGTTTTAATCTGTTAGAAGCCTGAGACCTGGCTCCAAATGCATAATGTTAATGTGGCTTTAGACTCTTTGGGTAGAACGAAGTCACAGTGGGTTGTTATCTGTTGCATTACAAGCATTTTATATTGAGACATTCCTTTGTGGATAAACCTGGTTTTCAGTTCTATAACTTTTCTAAATTACAGAAGTAACACCACCTTTGCTTCTGCACAAAAACCTTCAGTAAAGAAGCCATTTTATATGGAAAATGAACTTATAATTCCAAACTCTAACATAAGGAAACATTGTATAAATCTCCAAATAACTCTCAGGAACACTGCAATATTTGTACCTATCAGCACCTCTGACCCACCTGTCTTCTCCACTTCCATGGGCTCTGGGTCAGGCTGCTCCACAGGACAACCGTCCACATGTGTGCAAACGAAAGGCTTCTCTGAGGCCACCATCAGCCCCTTCCCTTGTGGCTTGACGGCTGCATACTCAGGCACAGACTTCCCCTTGAGGACTCTCCTCTTCTTCACCTCGTACTTCTTCTCCTGACCTAATATTGGTACAAATATGTTTTAGACAAGAGTCTTGGGTCCACATTACCGCTTACGAACACTTTTCACTGAGAAAAACGGCATGTTTTCTTCCTGTTTGCAGAACTAGCCATTATCTTGAGAAGAACAACTAATCACCAACAAAAAACAGTTGCAGCCCAGCATCAAACTGTTCTTTTTAAACACCACTACTTGTCCTCACTGGGCCCTTTATCCATACTGTGCAATAAAAAAAAAAATAAAAAAAATTATACAGAAATGCTTAATAATTATATTAAAATTCTTTTCACTGATGAAACTTTAAATGTATCTTAAAAGACAAGACCACTCACATCTGATTATCATTATGCAGATTTATCAACAGATGATTCCACAGCCACATATCAAACCAAATGAGGTACCTCTGTCAAAAGGCTGTTGGTTTTTATTGTTGTTGTTTTTTTTAATTTATCAGCCAGTCCTTTCTGAGCTTCCAAGAGCATCGATAAAAATCAGTGTTGCCAGTGTTTGTTTCCCGGTACATTCATGCAATCCGGAGCTTAAGAATTCATCCCCTTTAATTGCAAACAAGATTTTTCACATCCCTATGGTAACTGTGTAAAAATAAAAATTACAATCAAATAATGTGGCATGCACATTATCCGACTTCATGGTCAATAACCAAAGGTCAGCCAGAGCATGAATCACCTTGTTCAGCAGTGTTGCTGACTGTGATCCACTCAAGAAACACTGAATATCCGCTTCCTTTGGTTTCCTCTGGATCATTCTGGATACGGAGCAGCAGGACCTCCAGGGTGTGAACTTTATCCTGCACATGTGAAACACTGTGCAAGATGGTGAAAGGGGGCCCCATGTCGTCACTGAACATTGACTAGAAAAACAGGAGAAATGGGTTTAACATAAGAGCGGCTATAATTGGTCGTCTGGCATTTATTTTCCAAAACAATGGCAGGTCAAATTCACATAAATTATTATTCTAATCTGTAAATGTATTCCTGACATTCCCATCAAAGATGCAACTAAATTATCTCTGATATCCTGAGTTACTTTGAACAGATATTGATGCACTGTAATTATGGAATATACCAATAAAAGTGGCTTGATTTACACAGCAACATGCAGAACTGGATCATTATACACGTCTCTTTTTTTACCCATAGAACTATTAAGCAATTATTAAAGGCAGGTGTAGTGATTCTAAGATGTTTGAATAAATGCATATTTAATGGCATTTTCACAGAACAAATAAAAGTGAAGTGTACAGTGCAGTGTGACTTGGGTCTCACTGCACTGCAAGTGCTTAAATCATTACAAACTTTGCTTTTGGACCTTGCTTGAGCAAATTAAGTGTCATTTGCTCTTGTTAGATTCACTCGTGTTGTACAAATTGTGAGCCTGTTAAAAGAATTACTAACACTGCAACTCACGACTACAACTCACGTCCAGCTGAACTTTGAAAACAGTACTGCAATTTGCACCTTAAATACTTTAAAAAAAGACCATTTTGGTGCTGCACTTGTAAGCACAATCACCTAACAGCAAGAATTAGGATTTAGGATTTAAATTCAATAGTATAAACATTTTTTAAAAGATTAAATAAAACTCATTTTATTGAAACCACTACTGAGTGAGAGTTGTACTCACTTCCCATTTCATATGAGAGCTGTCTCCCCTCTTGCCAGTGCGGAGAAGATACAGCCGGCCTGTGCCGTCGGAAAGAGTTGCCCAGGTTGCTGAGGTGAGGCTGAGGGACGCACACACACGATCTTCACGCTGACTGGCATCAGTGGTTATACTGTAGACTTCCCTTGGTTTCCCCAGGGCAGTGTCCTGAAATCACAGCACCACAAACGCACAATCAGCAGTGATGCATCAAGAAAAGTGAAAAACTGTTTTCTAGAAGTTCTCTCTCTCTCTCTCTCTCTCACACATCCACACAAAGTCATTGTGACTGTCTTGGGTTGTGATTGTTTTCTTGGTTTAAATCAAGCTGTTTTAATTTACCCTGTGAGAGTTGAAGAAAAAAATATATTACAAGTGAGGACATTTTGGCTGGTCCTTACAACTTCAAAGTCTGATTGAGGGTTGAGATGCATTTTTAAGGTTTTAACATGGTTAAAGTTGGAATTGGGGTTACGGTTAGGGGGTTGTGATAGGTAGGATTAGGGTGAGGTGGAGGGTAATGCATTTTGCCTATCAAAGTCCTCACAAAGAGGTACGAGGATATGTGTGTGTGGGGGGGGTGCATGTGTGTTGCTGTAGAATTATCAATCCTGTCCCAAAAATGGACAGTTTTTTTCACAGAAGAACAAATGGGTTACTGCTCTCACAGTGAATGGGCTGCATTCCTGAAAGATGATTCTGTCATCAATATATTAGAGACAAACAGACAGAGTGTGGGTGGGGGGGGTCGTTGGAAGATCTATTAAAAATAAAAGGAACTGAATAACAGAAAGCAAGTTTGTTGCTGTCATGCGGCTGTCCGTGGGGCTTGGCTTTTACGCATTTTCCAGCCTTTTTTCAACAGAATGATATGCCACCAGATGAGCATCAATGACACACTGCATGAAGAAAAAAAGGTTTCAAAAGACCATGCAATCGCTGTCTGGCTGTTGCCATGGAGCTCGTATCTACCATTATTAATGCTACCAAATGTATTCCCACCCTTTCATCTCCAGCACTTGCGTCATGAATGTCATGTGTGAAGGAAGAATTACTCCTTCTTGACAGATGTCAGAACAGAATAAACTTCACTGCCATTTGCGCAGCTACAAAAACTACAGGGACACTGGAATGGTTGTGCAAGGTTTCCTGAGTCAGCTATGATTCTACAAAATATAAACACTTTATGGAAGTAAAAGAAACAGAAATAGAAATAAGTACAAAAGTGTACAGTAGGTTATTGCAAATTGGGTTACTGCACTAGAATGACTCTTGTAATGAATAAAATTAACATATTTTTATATGATAGAGAGAGTCCAATCTGAGAGAGGTGTATAATGTGATGGTCTGTAAAAAGGTGCTAAGTGGGGGTTAATGGTAATTGCATCCATTCTTGATACCCCTAACTACCATCCTAATAGCTTAAAAAAAATAAAAATGTTGTTAAAGTGAAAACGATTGTCATTAACATGTTATCGCCTAAAATATTCATGTTTCAGAGGCCCCGCCCACTGAAGTCAAACTTGAAGAGGAGAAACCTGAGAAAGAAACAAAACTTTTTCGAGCTAGAAGTTGTTCTCTTCGAGTCTGGGGTGGAGGGCAACCAGGACGCGCTGTTTGGAAGCATGAAGACTGGTGTTAAAGGAAACCAGAAAGTCTGGGCATCTAGAGCACGATGACAGCAGGATGACAGCAGGAGCAGCATCGCCGTGGACGAGCTCCCTGTGCTTATTGACCAGTTTGAGCTTTGTTTAATCTTACTGCAGCCCTGTTGTTTGTGGCCCAGCTTAGGTCTGTTGACATGTGAAGCTTGATGTGGAGAGGTGGGCAGGATAGGGACAATGAGGCTCTGGCTAGAGCTAGAAATGATGATGATGACCTGTTGAACAATGCTTGTGCTATTCATGAAAATAGGAAGGAAAGAGGTGAACAACCAGAGGCATCAGACTCTGAGATCTTAGCTCCGATCAAGCTGTAATTTGGATGCTAATGTAAAGACTGATGAGGAGGATGATCAGCGAGAGCAGGAAAAATTGGGCATTATCTAAAGATGGATTTGTCTTGCCTAGGAGTGAGACAGGAGGGCAGAGGCCTGCAAGTGTAACTCTGGAAGGCTGGTTGGAAGATACAGCTAAAGAAGCCATTAAGAATTGTGCATGCACCACTGGTGACTCATCAAAAGTGCTCTTGTATATACAGATCATAACAAATCATTGGCAGCATTCATTCAGCTGCTTTCTAACTGCTGGGATGAAAGCATGGGATCTGACACGGGAGAAGATGATAGGTTAGCAGTGAGCATGTTCATGTCAAATGTGAGTCCACAGTTTGCTAATCAAAATTGAAGGCAACACACATGGAATGATTTGGTAATATGGAAATAAATAAAGATGGCTGCTTCACTCGGTAAATTCAGAGACTGGGCATGTGACCCCCCCCTATCAAAACAACCAGGATCAATATGCTTTTCTGATCAACTCTTTTTATCAGATCCCACATGAGTGGTCCAAACCGCCTTGATTGCTATCACCTCCTCCCCCTCCTACACAGCTGCAGCTCTCTCATTCACCTTCTGTAAATCCTTAATGCCAAGCAGAATGACGTTGATTATATAATAATTTAAATTTTGGTTGATGGTGGAGCTACAATTTTAGCTGTTCACTCTACTGAAAATGTGTGCACACCCGCATCACAAGTGTTTATCACTGTAGGTGCTGGCGGTTTCCCTGTAGTTGAGCCATTATCTGAGCAAATATGATTCATCGGGAGTGTCAGATCATCAACAAGGATTTCTCATTTCTGAATGGACCCCTGCGAGTTTGTTAGAGAGAGATTGGTTACTTGTCATTGTACTCCTGATGGTTTGCGTCTCACCGTCCTTGATAATAAAGCATTACAGGCCCTCCGGTATGCTAATGATCTCTGCTTTTTTTCTGGACATTTCCAGGTTTTCATTCGGCTGAAACCGTTACCATAGCAAATATTCAAAATATTGCTAAGATGTCACCTGCTTTTGCATCGGACAAAGAATCAGGCGGTGTATGTGGCTGCAGTGCAACGTAATTTGAAAAATTAGCATTTAACAGGTGGGAGAACTCTCCTCCAATATGCTGATGTTTCATTGGTTGCCTCCCCTCCTCAGAAGTGTGTTATGTGGAACCTGTATTGTTGTTAAAGAGCCTCGCAGACCCTGGACAATTTCACTAGCTGCTTTGGCGAAATTGCAGTATTGCAGCCCAGAGGTCGCACTTTTGGGTTACGTTTTGTGGGAAAGTCAGCCGTTTCTGTCCCAAGAGACTGCAGCTGTTGTCGAACATGTCACCTCCGAAGACTAAGAAGGAGATGCTTTCTTTTAGGAATGACTAATTACTGTTGTCAATGGATCTGTGGCGATGCTGCTATGGATTCTGTTTTGAGAGCGGCAACACTGCAGGATGCTCCTCCCACAGGGCAATGGACAGACAAAGAGCACAAGGCCTTTAAAGGTATTGATGGGCCAGCCTATGTGCACAGGGGTCCACCTTTGACCCTACACAAAGTCACTCTAATGTGGACTAATGATTATATGACTATGTGAAGCATCCAACTGAGGTCTTATGAAAGTTTCATTTAAAGGTTTCTGACAGGCTCCCGAAACCCTTGGAGGAGCCCATTCATCCATTTCAGTATGTTGATTATGTACTAATTACATCCTTTGGAAAGGATTCTCTTTCTCCTAGGTGGGAGGGTCCACACCAGGTGCTGCTGGTCACCAGGACAGCAGTAAAGAATGGCTTCACGCATCTTTATGCCGGGTGGCCCCCAGTGGCAGGGAGGAGCCAAAAGGGATGTAACATGGTTTCTACTTCTCCTCCTGGTGCTCAGCTGCTCAACGCTATCTGACGTCACGGAGGACTGCTCCATAGCTAGTGGTCATAACAAAGATACAGAGAGAGAAACATCCTTTTTCTGCCCAGAGACAAAGTGTTGATGATTGACACATTCCATACCCTGACTGTGATTCTGACTGTAACTGGACATGGAGCGCTAATGACTCCAAATACGTTAAAGTGAAACAAACATTGTCTGGGAAACTGTTTATCACACTGCTTCAAATCTGATTTCTGGCACTCCGGATCTGTGGTGTGCAGTAACTCCACAGTTACTGAATGTTCTTAGTATGCAGTGAATTTCAGTGCCTCTCGGTCCCTTACAGACAGTAAGTACGAACACTCAGAGGGAAATGTCGGTTGTCAGTCGCTTGAGGAAGGGCGATATGAAACCTCAACATCATCAGGTCTAAAAAAAATGCAATCTCTGGATAACACTCAAAACACCGCAATGGAATTAATGTTGGATGATGCTCAAGAACAGAACCTCTCTGTGGTGATTGAGGTATTGTTAGAGGCGCATCCATAGTTCGCATCCAAATCGGTTCCAAGTGCACAAGTCACAAAGTCATAATCATTCCACTGCCAACAGAACAGACATCATTGAGGTATTGTGCACAATATAGACAAATACAGGGACTAATGCATTGCACAATTATCTTAACACAAACATATGAAAACAACAAAAATGGTTGTGTCCATAATTATTTGGACACTGACTAAGTTTTTGAGAGTTGATTCCTAATTTTGCCTCTGTTGACCACAATGGATTTGAAATAAGTTGGGATTATAACACAACTTTTCAGGTAAGAGTTAATGGAATTCAGAAGAAAAAAATCACTAGGAATCCAGCTAAGTTAAGAAAGATCCTGTAAAAGAGTAAATAAATTTTGCACTTAATGCTGAGTTTCATTTCTAGAAACATGTTATCCAAATATTTTGTCATTTCAGACAAAGTCAGTGGCTGCTTATTTTTGGGTCATCCTAGCTTCATGTTTGTCTGCAGCAACAGAAGGGTTTTATGTTGAGATCAGGTGAAAGTCCAAGTAATTAAAGGATATTGCATTTCTTTGGTGGAAAATTTGGGATGTTGTTGCAATATTTTATGGGTCATTATCCTTTTGGACCTTCAAATGCTTTCAGTCCTGCAGCGTTTAGCTGACTGCATGAATGAACATATAGTGCCGATCTATACAGATCAGAATTCCTCTTATTTCTTCATTAATAAACACCTGTGAGCCAGATTTATTACCTGCATACATAGCACTTTATATGGCATCATTAGGTCATGAACTGCTTCTTTCATTCTCCACACAGTTCCCTTCCACCATTCTTAAACAAGTCTAATATTAATCTGTCAGAAGAATCTGATTGCAGGTTTTTTAAGCTTTTTTTCCCCTTTTTTTTGGAGAGTTAAATTGGACCTTCCTTATCTATTGGTTATGGATCTTTTGCAATCTCATAAAACATCATATGTCTCAATGGTATGAAGGGTTCTCTTTATCTGCTGAGTCCGTTCATGTTCTAGACCGGATGTTCTTTTGGTCATGTCAGTTTTTGGCCTTGCTGGCAGTTACCTTCCTTACTTGCAGCACATAATACTGTGGTGGTATTTAGAGGGGAACTGAAAGCTATAATATCAAATTAGAACCTACTTGTTTCAAATTTCCATCAGGAAAACAATTCAGTTTAGTTCCTTGTGTAACTTGGTGAAGACATGAAGAAATATGTTCAGACTAATAAAATGTCAATACTTTTGGGGCGGGGAGAACTTTTCTTTTAGCATCACTTACCAGATAATCATTGTGGGTTGATGCCGCAATGACAATGATATTTGGTCTCCACCTACTGGTGCATCCGATTGGTGCAGCAAATTGGTGCATTAGCCACATAAACTTCACAAAACAGTGTCTAAATTGAACGTTTCATGGTTTGGGGCCATGTAAGAAAATGGTAACAATAGGAGGAAATACATTATCATTTAAAAAATACCTTTCATGGGCCATTTAATTTGGGATGATTTCATAACTCACCAGGATGACTGTGAGGCTGAGCACCCTTCCTTTGCAGTCTACAAACAAAACACTGTCTTCATACCAAGGATCTAAGTGAAGGTAGTTGTACATGCCAAAAGCTCGCATGTGTTCAAGGGTGTATTCCTTCAACTTAAATTCCTCAACATCTGCAAGAAAGATTAAAAGGACCCATGAATTTACTTTTCGAACAACAGTTTGCAGCTGACAGTGTACAAACATTTTTCGATTGGCAACATTATTTTACTGAGTACCATTAGCCTACTGTTTGTTTCAATCAATCTTACTTCTTCTATCAAATGCTCTATTGAGTTCCTTACAATATCCACTGGTCGATTCTGGTCAAAAAGAACATACTTTAATATTGAAATAAAGCAATATAGGTTCTCAATCAAGCATTAAATTATTTTACTAAAGACACATGTGATAGAACTGTAGTATGTAGCATATCTGCTGTATCGGATTCGGAGTTATTAGATTCTTAGCTAGCAAACTTGCTAACTGCATCGTTCATTAAGTTAGGAGTAGTCGTCTCACCAGCATCCAGTTCGATTTTATATATCGGTATTGTATCTTGTGATAACCTATAACTCTCAAATTCGGGGTCCAACAGGTCACGGTTGACTTTCAATGAGTAATTAGAAGCAGACATGTTGTTTAATTATAAGTCTTCCACGAGATGATGAGGGAAAATAAAACCAGCAAAAGCGTTTCCTGTTTTGACGGACCCATTTAACGACGGACATTAGAAATATGTGTCTTCTGTGAATGTGGGAAAAAAAAAATTCAGAAATTGTCAAATCTTATTTGGCACCGTCAAATGAATAGATCTAGTTAAATATTGTACCCGTAAATTTTAGTTTTTTGTGTGTGTGCGTGTGTGTGCATGTGATGCTTCTTTCACACATTTCGCAAAGTTTACCTAATATCAGTTACTGCGCTTTTGTTTGTCTTGCTATGTTGCTGTCTAGCTAAATGTTAGTTAAACCGGCGTAAATTTTGCTTTTTCCCTATCTAACAGCAAGACTATAGGCATCCTCCCTTAAAGCCACTATCCCGGAACCATTGATCTATGACAATTTCTACGGAACTATTCTGTAAAAGGACCAAGTGTTCCCCAGTTCAACTAGCCCGAGACAAAGGTATAATGAAATATTTTCTTCACATTTGTCAGTAATTGTTGAAAGCAAACCCATCGGGTTTTTCGTGTATTTGATTTCAGACACATCATGAGCAAAGAGGCACAGATAAGAGCAGCAATTAACCAGAAGCTGATAGAAATGGGGGAGCGGGAGCGGTAAGTCCGCTTTCCTGCGGTTGTATGGGTAAGGAATGTTCAGGAGATTACATGTAAACGTGGATTTTAATCGCAGGTTAAAAGAACTGCTTAGGGCCAAGTTGGTCGAGTGTGGGTGGAAGGATCAGCTGAAAGCACACTGCAAAGGTGAATGGATTTGCATGCCTATGCATTTATGGCTGAATTTCGCTGTAAATTAATATTAATATTGTCATTATTCATAATAAGATTATTATTATTTATGATCTGTTCAGAGGTGATTAAGGAAAAGGGCTTGGAGCATGTCACAGTGGAGGACCTGGTCACAGAAGTTACACCAAAAGGCAGAGGTACAGAGTTTTTTTGTAACAACACAAGAATGGAGGGATACAAATATAAGAGTAGACGTTATTAAAGTCACCCTAATAAAGTTACGTATGCACATCTCCTTAGTCAGACATTTGGTGTAAATATTTTTCTCCTTTACTGTGTAATTGGTATTAAAATATCTTTTCCCCCTATTTTATAGCACTGGTACCAGACAGTGTGAAGAAAGAATTGTTGCAGAGAATCAGGGCCTTTCTTGCTCAACATGCGACTTTGTGAATGGGAGTTACCAATGATTTCTCTTTGTCTAACCATAGATTCAAAATCAAAATATTACTGATGTTTATTGTGGACAACACTGAAGTGTTAATTTTTATTGTGTTATGTTTTTATTTAGATTTTTGCTTTGTTTTGCGACATTTTGGAATGAATAAAGTTCTGCTTATTTTGGTCATTAGTAATCTGGTGTGTCTTTTGCTTCCACACACTTAAATGTAACAAATTAGTGCTAATGAAGCAAAGCAATTAGATTTTATGAACATTTTCTATTTATGTAGTGGTGTAAATGAAGACAAGTGTTGCGTAACCAATGACCTTAGATCTACTGTTGCATGCATTAATACTTTCATGGTATGGGATGAAATCAATATTTTGGAAAGCCATATTTTATTGAACTATTTCATCTTATACCTTACAAATATACAAAGATTAAAAACATTTGAATTGATTGAATTACCTGCTTTCAGACTAGAGTACTTCTGAATTGCCGGTGTGGCATTGGACAACACCTATGGCCTGTTACTATAATGAGCTAAAATGATGCTTAAAGATAATGAATTCGAGCCCCAGGCAATTATAACACGAGCTCATTCTGGACAAAAATCAGTATTCTTTTAAACGTATAGGTCACATATAAATAACAAGTTCTTAGCAGACTACAAAGCCGCAAGTTGATAAAGCAGATGCACTTCCTTTCAATCCCTCGGGCATATTCTTTTTAAATATTGACATCTGTCAGAATATCCACACAAAACATTTCAGTTCTTAAGTCAGGAATGTAATGTAACAAATGCAACATGACACAAAAGGTTCCCAGTAAACACTGAAGTACACTTGGACTTCAGGAGGGTTTGATGGGAGCTGCAGCATAACATGGTTTTTGATTCTAGTAGCCAAAATATCTTAAGCTCATCTTAAGGACTTGCTTAAAATAAACACACAAACACCCACAATTCAGAAAAAAAAAAAAAAAAGTGATACAAAATTCAGGACTTTGGAACATTCCTTGCTGGGATCTTATAAAGAATTGAAATGGGTTTCTACAGCTTGGGATCCTCACAGAGGTTACACCCAGGCTTGAGGTCGGCCACTTTCTCCATTTGAATTGTAACAGAGTGGAAGTTGTAGGAGGAGAAACAAGCCTGCGTCATTTCTCTCAAAACAGACTGACTGTCCACAGTTTCATCTGAAAAGAAAAAAAAACAATGTTATTGTTAATTTGCTGTGAGAAATATTAGATATTTATAACAAAAGCAAACAGACACATCAGCAAAGAAATATGTCACATTCATTGTTTCAGTCTCTGATAAAGTGACAATTTCTGTACAGGTGTCATACTTTATTTTCATTGCTGCTGTGTTTAACACAAAGCCTTTTGATCTTTCAACAAGTAAATCCAACCGACTCATCATTCTATAGGAAAATTAAAAAAAAAAAAACAGGTATGAAATAAACTTATTACTGCAGATACTTTGTCTTATTTGAAATGCAAAAAAAATGAGATCTGAATTCAATTGGATCTCCAAGTGACACATGTTTCATATTTATTTTGAACATGATCGTTGGCCTAATAAATATGCAACAAAATAAGTTGTGCTGACATTGTTCTGGGACCTGTATAAAGTAAGATTAGTGGTTGTTTAAAAAGATAAATTTGTGAGGTAAATCGGGGGGTTTTCAGTCGAACAAAATCAGGTCACTCCCAGGACACAGCACCACTGACACGCATGTAACTCAACTAACCACTGCACAACCACTTACAGATGATCTGCTTACACAAAAAAATAATGCTACTGGTCAGAAAATGTCACTGTGTTTAGGTCTGTATGTCATGACATTAACTTGAGATGTCATGAACAGTGAAAAACATACACACACTCTCTCTCTCTCACACACACACACACACACACACATCCTTGTACTTCTGTTTGTGAGGACTAATGTATTAGCCAGCCCCTTACTAACTATCCCAACTAACCCCCTCACCCTAAACCTGACCTAAACCCAACCTTAAAACCAAGCCTTAACCCAAACAGGTTTTTGAAGTTGTGAGGACCAGCCAAAATGTCCTCACTTTCAGAAAATGTCCTCACATTGCTAGTAGAATGAGTCTTTTGATAACACACACACACCAAGTTCCTTCTCACCTATAGCTACGTGTGCAGTCAGTACAGCCTGGTTCATGGTGAGGGCCCATATATGAAGGTTGTGGACCGCCGTCACCCCCTTCACAGCTAGCAAACCATCCCGCACCTCACTGTACTTCAATCCTGCTGGAGCACCTGAGGTAAACATGAGAAAAAGAAATTAAGTACAAAGATTTTTTTGGAGTGACCTATTTTCGTTGTTTTGTAATTTTGGGGGGGATTTTTTTTCCTCATGGGATTTTACCTTCCATTAAGACAATGAGAATGTCCCTGATGATGGTGAAGGTGGTGAACAAAACGAACACAGAGAACAGGAAGGTGCAGATTGGGTCAGCTATCTTGTACTCTGGCTAAAAGAGGGAATACAGACAAGACGCTGCAGTGTAAAAACAAAGCCACATTGAAAAATTGTAAATGTGCAGGAGGTATAATATCACATAAGATATCATACAAAAAGCCCAGCAAGTCTGTGTACATTTTTTAAAGCACGGTATTCAACAAATATCTCAACAAAACCAACACCATGGGACAGTGTAAGACCAGCAGCTGCTCACCTATTTACAATTCAATTTGATGACTTTTCAGTTTTGATTTGTTTTTTTGTTTGTTTTTTTTCCTGTAAAGCCTCCAACAGGTACAACAAACCTTCAAATATATAATGATGGCACTGATGAGCACGCTGATGCTCTGGAGAAGATCTCCCACCACATGGACAAAGGCTGCTCGCACACTGGCATTGGCCCGTTGAGTCCTGTGTCCTGAAAGAAACATCGATTATTGATTTTCCTCACGTCAAACAGTCAGGAGATAATGATTTGCATAAGACCACACCTTTATTGCCCGTGTTCTGCTCTGGGTCTGCATCTCCGTTACAGATCTGATTGGATCTTTCTGTTGTCTCCTGACTGTGAGCGTGTCCCTTTGAGCCAGGACCCCCGTGACTGTGTCCGTGACCCGACTGATGAAGAGTGAGGGCCATGCTTTTGAGAAGAGGAGCAGAGATATTTCATAAGTCACTAAAAAGCTAAATTCCTTCCTGGGCTGCAGCATCTACATCGCCTGTAAAAACGACAACGTGGGAATTAAATTTACAAGCATTTCTGTGCATTCCACTCACATAATATTGGCCAACACTGCGCAACCAGAGGTGATGAGCATGATGGTGCCCTCGATGGTGTAATCATTGCTGATGAGACGCTCCACTGCCAGGTAGACCAAAACTGCTGTGACCACCCAGATGGTAAAAATTGACAGCAGAGCACCCAATATCTCTGCAAGAGCAAACACAAAATATCGACAATCTTTATTAATCAGGCACCAATACATTTCATAGAGAAACAAACTAAATATGTGGCACCAAATCACTTCCATGGAATTTACTGAATGCTAGGCCCAATATTAACTAACACCTAAACTATTGCCAGAAACATTTTTAACATCAGATGCTTTTTCCACTCCCACATTATTTGCATGGCCGCCTGTCTGTTACTGACTCACTGACTTGTACCCAAATGAGTTTGAGGAATGACTCTTTGACTAGATAATCAGCTCAGTAGCAAAAAAAATAATAATAATAATGGGTTTCCTGTTTAAACCACAGGCAGCTATTAAATTTGACACATAAATGACATCAGTACTGCACCTGCTCGATGCCAGCCATAATTCAGCCTGTGTGTTGCAGGTCTGGAGGAGAGCCAGAGTGATAACAAGCTGATAATAAAGCTGAGGAAGTCGACCAGCAGGTGGGCAGCATCCGTCATGACAGCAAGGCTGCCGGCAAAGTAGCCACCTGCAGAGAGAGACCCGAAATCCAAAGAATCGCACTGTGAGAGGTTGTTCAATCAAATGAGGCCATATTCATTAGTTTGTTCCTCATTGGAGCGTAGACCTAGTTATAAAGTTGTGTACTTGGACCAGTCCTCTTCACTTTGCACATGCTTTTCTCGGGAAATATTATTTGGGAGCATGGAATAAATTTTATACTCTTGACACTCAGCTTTTTTTTTTTTTTTTTTTCCAGCTTGTCCTACTCGAGGTTTCTTCCTGTTAAAAAGTTCTTCCTTTCCACTGTTGCTGACTCAGGGGTCAAGCTCAGGTTTGCAGTAAAGTGACTGGAGAATATCAGCTATGTGTAACTAAAGCTGAAGGTAAAAGATACGATTGAGGTGGATGTAGATTGGGCTACATTTAAGAACTTTGCCACCTTCATTTTTCTGGCGTTGCAGTTTGGCTCTTTCACCAGGAGAGAGAAGAAAAAATAAACCGAAAAATGGTGACACCACTAAATCAAATATATTTAAAATAGAAATATAATATAAAATTAAATATTAGAAATGATGTAAATTTACTGTTTTGTTTGGGGGGGGGTTGTATAAAGTAGAGAGAAATTTAAATCTTGCTGCACGGTAACTTGAAAAAAAAATCAGAGGCATTTAAAAGAATATTTTATCCAATGATTTACTTTTTTATAGACTCTTGAAATGTTTAAGCTGCACAACAAATTTTCTCTCTGACTCTAATATTGGAGATAGCTTAACAAGTTTACTTGTAAACAACTGAACTCACCAAGAATTTCACCAGTCATGAAAATCACGCAGATGATGGAGGCCACATACAACCTCCGTCTGGCAACTTTCTTTTCTCGTTCACGGTCCTCTTGTGAGTGACTGTTGTCATGACAGTGCTTAATGCTGAGCGTTCCATCCGCCTGCGGTTCCTCCTTGCTGGGTATGCTGGGTATGCTGGGTATGCTGGGTGCAAGATTACAATTAGAAGGAAGCATCAGTGATATGTCAATAATTTCTCATTGAATTCCAAGGTCGAGGTGTACAAACAACATATAGAGTAATCAGCATATAACAGGACAGTTTCTAAACATGCTAATGTGTGTCACTTTGCTTATAAATAATCTTGATGTATACATTATACTGCATGTATTTTAAACAAACTGTGCGGAACATGTGCAGGGAGAAGCAATTCAATTCAAGTGATGGGGCCCAGGTTGTTTAAGTTTAATGAACCCTCCCCAAACTATACATTTCACACTTTAAAAACAAAATATACACTTAGTTGATAACAAATCCGTTGTTTTTTCTATTTCTCTTTCTTTTTGCAGCCTACATCAGGGGTGAGCAGTTATTTAGCCTGAAGGGCCACGTTGGGTCGTAGATCTTGATGAAGGGGCCGGCCAGGTGGAGCAGGAAACCAACCCCCCCAATGAGGATCGGGGGGTGACTAAAACACCTGCTTGATGGACGAGTGACTGAGGAAATATGTTGAAGAGGCTGTAAATTGGTGCAACTAGAGACGGATGATGAAGCTCCAAATGATGTTTGGCCCCACCTTCTGGAGAGGACATGTTAGCATGCTAGGTGAAGGGGGGGTCTGGACCTTTTTCTAAATGTTGAAATGATTGTGAAGGGTCTGCGGGCGGATTAAATCGTTCACCGGGCCACATGTGGACCCCGGGCCTTAGTGTGCCCACCTCTGGCCTCCGTGCGGAACACCTTTTAGTTCTTTTCCAACTCTCCCCGGACACTCCCACTACATGCCTCAACACTACTGTCGGGCCGGAAGAAGAAACTAAAACTCAATTTGCACACTGACCGACTAATCCCATCAGAGAGAGAAGTTCAGTGTGGAGCAACTACTCAAAACAAAAAAAACAAAAAAGAAAAACGAAGGAACGTGAGCAAAGACACGATCTTCACAAGGAACCGCTCGTTATAAATAATTCATCAAATCATAAAGAATGTGTCCGGATATGCGGACACCCCTTCTTTCAATAGGAAATGAATATTAACGTAATAAAATGTAAAATCAAAAGTTTACCTTTCCGCAGTTGTGTAAGAGTTGCTCTCCCCTGACAGCAAGGGAAGTCTCTCTGAAGACTTTTTGAACATGTCTAATTCCAGACACAACAAAAAAAGAACACAAAAACAGGGGAAAAAAGCTTAAAAAATATATTTTTTAAAAAAAACAATAATAATAATAATAAATAAAGATAGTCACCTGGACGTTTGGATTTAGATTCTGGACTTACGACGTTATGAAAGCGGTGAGTTATCGTTAACTGTGTAAACCAGCGTCAGCAGCCACCGACGATCTGAAAACGCAATCGGCGAGCCCAGACTTTAGTATCCTGCTCAGCCGTGTGAGTCACGGTCCTCAAACCGTGTGCAAACTCACGCACGGCCGCCTGCAATCCTTCAGAGGCGTGTGAAAAGCAAAATTCCGACCACGGCGACACCGGTCGCCGTCAGCCATGCGCAAACCAACATTCACCTACTGCGACATCGCGCTGGAAATGTCTGGAACTGACGTCCTTGGATCCAAAAAACCAAAAACCAAAAAACAACAACTCTGAAACATGACTGGAACAATTCCAATTAAAGGTGTACCCCCTTTTAAAGCAAACACATCTACAGGAGAAATGATCTTATAAGTGTGACAAATTTGCCAGTGGGATCAGAAATAATCCAAGTAGGAGAATACTAGGTAATCAATTTGAAAATATTGAATATTGCAACTTGTGGTAAATATTCTAAATGGGAACTTTAATTAATCTGAACAGGAAAGAAGCTTTTGTAATGCACAGAGGATAAAATGTAAAAATAATCTAAGTTTAAAAGTGTTTTAATCCACAGAGATTAATATAATATTCTGTATCAGAGACTAAGTTTCTCTAATATTCTCATTATTTCCAGTGTTTCTACTGGTGTGTTATTGTGAGAACTTTATGGTCCATCCTTCAATCCAACCTATAATTGTTCTACAACACCATTTCTCTGAATTCTATTGGTGTCAGAAGTTTTACTCTTCATTTCTTAAGAAGAAAATGGCACACCTCTAACAATAATCAACCCTGATATGATTTAATTACTCACAATAATGTACACTATTCTTATATATGATTATGAAAATAAAAAATAAGGAGAGAAAAATAATCATTCTCTTGAACAATTAAACATCGACACTATGGTTCACCCAGGAACAACTCAAATGTTTGTGGGTGGAGGTAACAGGAAGTTACCAGACAGCACTCCGGGGTTACGCAATCCATCTGAGTGCCGTGTGTTCTCTTCCGGCCTGGGAAACCACACCGAAATTCTACAAATATTAAAATGACCCATGTAGTTGCCATCCTTGATTGTAATTCTGTTCATTTGGAGGAAAAAATGGCACAAATCATGAAAGGAACAGTTTATCTAAACCATTTCAACTAAAACTGTTGTGATATTCTTTCTAAAATCACTAATATCAGTGTGAGAATTGGTGATATTATCGTGGTGAAACATCGGTGAGGGGCGGCTCCCGACTTATCTCTAAGCACCCATCAAAGTGAAGTTAGCGAGTTTGCTTTTTTTCCCTTTCCATGTATTTGGGTTAGTTGTGGAGTTCCACAAGGTTGTGGGCCGATTCTTCTCACTTTGTACATGCTTAAAATATTATTCATGGAATAAACGTTCATAGCTATGCTGATGACACTCTGCTGCACGTATTTTGACCTGCGCTGTTTAACCCGCAACAGTTTGCATACCGGCCAGACAGATCCACAGATAAAGTCATAAGCCTTCTCCTCCACAAGGCTCTTTTCTGCATGGACGCTAGTAAGGGGAAGATTGCAGTTTGTAGATTACAGCTCAGCATTTAATGCTATAGTTCCCCCCAGACCAGTGAAATACATTACTGTCCGTTTTACTCTGTAACTGTATGTGACGAGTAAAGTTTATCTTTAATCATCTGTGATATCCAAAGGAAACAGAGAAGGATGATGTTATACTTCCTTCCCCTTAATCCAGATAGAACCGGAGGACAGTGTGTTTGGTCCTAAATGTTTTTAAGAATTAGAACTTTTATTGCATTTCTTTAGCTTTTAGTTTGTCTGTGGAGAATCTTGGAGTAATCTTTGACAAAGGTCTGTCCTTGAACTCACATATTAAAAGGTCTGAAGTGCCTTTTTAAATTTGTTTAACAGTGCAAAGTCTCACATTTAGACTCAGAATGGTGCAGAAAAGCTAGTCCTTTCTTTTGTTAGTTCCACACTGGATTATTGTAATTCTTCTGGATGTCTAAATAATTCCTCGAGACTCCAGACATCTTGGATCCAGCTGATCCAAAAATGCTGCAGTTAGAGTTGTGATGGATCTTTGAACGATAGCTCACATCCAGGCACAGGAGACTGACTCCTAAGATTAGCCTTAGAACCTTCCTCTTGGAGGAAAGTTTGTAGTCAGTGTCAAGTTCTGTGTGTTTTATGTGACCACAACTCAAATACAAAAAACTCGAAAAACTGCTTGATCAACTACTTTGAAGATAAACAGAAGAGATATGCACTGTTTGGATTCAACTTGCATACTTTGCACAATACTTTAAACACAACTAATAGAAAAAATAATCTCAATGTTGCCTTGAATCAATACCTTCCTTTTTGATCATTACATCATCAATTGCTCCTTTCATATTGATGTTTTTAATCTGTTTCTTTGATCTGTTACTTTAATTTGCTCCTCTGATTTTTTTATGACCTCTTCAGAAACTCCCCACCCTCTTTTTTTTTGCATGTGGTTGCCCTCTGCAGGCCCAGAGTTCATCTTGTGACTGTGCTCAATGAACTGGGATTTGACCCAACGCCTCCCACTTGACCTCCGTGACCCAAGGAGGTCACACCAGTTTCTCGATATCCTGGATTCAGATGTTTCATTGTTCGTTTCCTCGCTGCTCTTCAACTGGAAGCGAGACAACTCTTCATCTGATATCCCTCTGCAGAACTTTTTCAGTTATTTTAGTGCTTTTGGACTTTTTTTTAAAGTGGGCTTCACATGTGAGACTGGAAGGTTCTGACATACACATCCCTGACAATTCCTTGCTTGTCAGTGTTGACATTGACAACTCTGGCGACCCTGAACTGACCTCTTAGGGGGTTTTGATCAGCTGGCCAGATGACGAACACGAAAGAAAGTCAAAGGTCTCCAGATCTCCTGTAGGTCCAGTTCCTCCAAGCAGGAGTGAATTGGGGCTGATATATTCCCCCTGCTCTGAGTCCTGGCAACAATAGGCCGTTCACTGGCGAGGTTGGCGTCAGGATCCAGCTTGCTGGCTCCCTCTTGTGTGTTTGCTGTGTGCTTTGTTCTCCCCAGGTGGGTGCTGTGCTGGTCCCCTGGCCCCAGCAGTGAGCCCGCACCTGCGGCTGATCCGCTCGTCAGTGACCGATCTAGGGATGCTGGCAGCCGGTGCCCCCCTGCTGGTTGGTTAGTTGTGGTTGTGTTTGTTCGTGTTCTGGTTGGAGTTGCTCTTGTTTCCCTGCCTGTTGCTGCCGGAGCAAAGCCCCTTCGTTTCCCGTGGGTCTAGGATCCCGACTCTAAGTGAGTTAACCCGTCTTCCCCAAGACGCCACATTTTCCCCGAGAGGAGCTTATATGTTCTGGCTTCCGTACACCCCGCAAAGGAACCTCCCCATGAGCTTTAGGACTTGTGTTTTTCTTTGAGTGTTTTTCCCTCCTTTTGGAGCGCTCTGTTTGCCTTTTTGTACACCCAATAAAAGGGTTATTCTTGCTTTGGACCGCCTGCTCCCTGTCTGCGTTCGGGTCCTACAAAAACACCCCAATATCTAACAGTTGGAAGTCATGTAGAGGAAGGATTGAGACTCGACGTAAAGACTCCATTGGTTTTTCCCCCTCAGTGTCTGCCAGCGAGCCAACCCTGTATTCCACGTCTGCGTTGCTGACGTGCTTTGCCAGGGAGCTACGCTCGCTGAACTCCTGTAGTTCATGCTCCTGCCGAGCACGCGACCTACAGCTCTGCTCGGGTAGTTCGCCTGCTTGGTGAAGGCAGTTTTAGCTGGTCACCTCTTGCTTCAGTTGCTTGAATGCTTTCCCAAGTTTCCTTTGCCATGGTGAAGTCTTCCTTCGTGTCGACAGCTTGGCTTCTGGCCTTTATTCCTTGTCTATGCTGGTAATCAAGTCAAGTTCTGTGTTTTCTGTGACCACAACTCTGCCTAAATTTTAAAAACTGCTTGATTAACCAGTGAAGGATGCAAAGGACATCTCCATTCCTCTTGTTCAATTTAATTAAATAACAGTTTAATGGAATAGGTTGATCACCTTGAAGATAAACAGAAGGTTGTGTGTTATAGAGAGCAGGCATAACCTAATGCTACATAGTGGTGATGGGTCAAACGATACCGAAGCGCCGGTGTGTGTGTGTATCAAGCTCGGAGAGCGAAACCCCATGTTGTTGCATGTATCGCTTTAAGAAATATCACGTGACTGATGTTGTACTTTATGGAACTGTTTTCCAAAGCAGAACTGTTCTCAGACAAAATCACCTTGACACAAAAACATGACACAAAAATGTCTTTCTGAATAAAAATGTGTGAAACCCTGCCTTATCCCCTCACATACAAATACACAAGCACTAATATAGCCCAAATGATTGATTTTCCAAAGGGTAACAAAACTTTCACTTTCATTTCATGTATTTCACTTAGTTCCTTGCAAAAAAAAAAAAAGGTTTTTGGAAATTCTAGAATTGACACACTGTAGTAGGCAAAGTCATTATTTTGGTTATACTGAAATTAATTGGAACATATACATTTTAATTTCATTTATTTCGGACATTATTAGCAGCTGGATATGAATTCAGGGCCATTCATCACTCATTTGGTGTCCTAATGTCAGAATGAATGAACCCAGTTCAGTCTCTCTCCACATTCTTTATTCTGACATCCAGCAGATGTCGCTGTTGAGCGATGTCAACACGGGGAAATGCGCTGCACACTCCATTAGGCGGTCTCATGCGTACATGTATGTAGTACATACGTACAATATGTTGCCTTGAATCGACGGCTCCTTGCCCGTTGTTCAAAAACGTCAAATGCTCCTTTGATATTGCTTCTTTGATCTGTTCCTCTGGTTGGTATGACCTCTCAGAAACTCCCCACTGTCGTTTTTTTACATGCCCTCTGCAGGACTGCATCTTGTGACCGTGTTCAACAAACTGGAATTGGACAGAACAGTCAGTAACATGATCCACCAAGAGGTTTCTCTCACCTTATTGATCTCTCTCACCTGACCTCATTGGTTCATGGCTCTATTCCACTTAACTTATTTAATAAGCGTTTAAATATCCGACTTGTCTGAATTCCACATTAGAGTCCTGCCTAAGGACCGCCTAACAAAGTTTCTTCATATTTTCACAGATTAATTCTACCCTGCACTGCACAAAGGTTGAGATTAACGTTGCTGCTTTCATAAGCACACACTCATCCCCACTGAGCTTTGATTGCTCAGGGTAACTAATGTATTTGTATGATATATGTCTATTCTCTCCTCTATCTTTACTTCCCACCTTCTCTTCTCTCTTTACCCAGCCAGCCATCAGCAGGAGGGTCCCCCATACGACCCTGGTCCTGCTCCAAGTCTCCTCGCTACTGTTGCTTGTTGGGGGTCAGCCTCTGGCTTTCTGTAAAGCGCCTCGAAACAACTGTGATTGTAACAGACGCTATATAAATAAAGCTGAATTGAATGGTTTTGATTGCCAAGTTCGTTTAGTTGATTATGAATTTGTAGTATCAGTTCTATTCTATCTTATCCTGTCTATACCAAACAACTGGTGGTGACACAGCTCATGTGACTGACCTTTCTGTTTGAGAGCACCAACATGAGACGATCACACAGTCAGGCTTCCAAGGGTAACATCTGTTATCCCTTTAGGCGAAGTTGCCATTTGTTTTATTGACAAGGTCTAAAAATTTGAGCATAGCTCTAAAAATAGCCTTTAGTGTGTGTCCGTGAGCGTGTGAAGGAATGATCTCCACAGAAAGAATTAAAGAATGTTTTACCAAAGCTGCTGTGTTTTTTGAATC
This sequence comes from Arothron firmamentum, assembly GCA_016586285.1. Taxonomy (NCBI): domain Eukaryota; kingdom Metazoa; phylum Chordata; class Actinopteri; order Tetraodontiformes; family Tetraodontidae; genus Arothron; species Arothron firmamentum. The sequence continues at coordinate 64,389 of BJFM01003294.1, read as the reverse complement.
AGTGGTTTGGCGGTGTTGCCACGGGCTGCAGACTGAGTGGAAAATGGAATGAGAACACTTACTTACACATGACTGTTCATGCTAGTTGGATCTTTAGCCTGCAACAAGCCACACAGATCTAAGCATTCCACCTTCAGTGCACAGCTGTGGTTATGTTGGTGCGTATCGTCTAAACGTAAAGACCTTATATTTTTGAAGATGCGCAGCTGTTTATGTCATGGGAACCACTTGCCCCCTTAACCCAATGATCACAGTTTGTGTTAGTCCAATAAAAAAAGAAAAAAAGCCACAGAGGCTGTAAACAGGCCTCCGGGTCGGGCTTCTGTACAATAAACTGACGTCAGACGTCCTCGCATTCAGCCTCCAGTGATGCCAGCTCTCCAGGGAGCTCCCATCAAGTGTTTGAAAGACAGAAGAGGAAAAAAGGGCAAGGTTGGGGGGGGGGCGACGAGCGTGGAAAAAGGGAGGAAGAGAGAGCGAGTTCCTCATAAGGCATCAGAATTTCAAGAGGTCGTCTCATGACAGGTTAGACGAGGCTCAACTGCAGCCGAGCTTCCAGACGACGGTGACTGCGGCGGCCCAACATGATGGAGGCGGTGCTGAGCAGGCTGCGAGATTTCTCCTGCAGGAGGTCCACCTTTGACCACTGTGAGCCGGCCGGACAGAGAGCAGGCAGGGAGCCACCAGGCAGGCCTGGATGCTGCAAAGATGCAGAGGAAGCAAGAAAGGTGGACATAGAGAGTGCTCTGGCCTGGCTGAAAAGAGAACTGGTAAGACTGGACCTGCCATGTCTGTTCTTCAGAAATGTGCACTTTTTACCTGATTACATTTATTTTATACAATAAATATAGTATAGCATAGGCAGTAGATAATTTGCATTCTCATGGAAAATGTGTGATTAAACAAATATAATGCTCAGTGTGTCAAAATGTATTTTTTGCATTTCAATTTTCTTTTTCTTATGCAGAATTTCCTGTCAGCTGATCCAGAAAAATTTGTTTCATTTTTTCATTTTTTTTGATCACTCTAAATCAAAAACATTGAATATTTATTGCAATCAATCAACATAGCATGTGCTAATACATAAAAGTATTTATAAAATAGATATGGCATATTGTTGTTTCTTTTTTTACAAAGTAATCACATACATAGATCTTATTTATATCTACTTTGTACATATTAGGAGGATCCTTTTATAAGATTTTAAACAACATTTCTCCCCACATCAAATTACCTCCAGGGTCATGATTAAATGTTTTTGAGAATTTATCGTCTTTCTGGTCCATACAAGCCATGTAGGTCATGTTGCTACAATGTCGGTGCCTTTGTAAACATTGTGTGTGTGTGTGTGTGTGTGTGTGTGTGTGTGTGTGTGTGTGTGTGTGTGTGTGTGTGTGTGTGTGTGTGTGTGTGTGTGTGTGTGTGTGTGTGTGTTTTACACCCCCTGTGATTAACTAGGGGCTCTGTCACAGGCTAATATATCACTTGCTATTAAATGCATTCAGGCAGACAGCTCGTCATGGTAACCAGTCATCCTCCACGACGCAAAGAAACCATAAGTCTGAGTTAGTCTCTGAAAAAGCAGCCAGAAAAAATGTAGCCCCCCTGCCAGCAAAGTGACAAAGGTACCCGGTGTAACGGCAATTAAACAGTGTAAAGATGAATTTTATTAAGTGTTGTAACATTGTATTGTGAGGAAATCAAATCAATTGAAATCGGTATTCACACATTTTTATAGATGAACTGCCCCCTTTTTTAAAAAAAAAAAAAAAAGTTGTGCAGTTTTGCTGAACTAAATTGGATTTTGGATCATTACGGGTCAGTAAGAGCAATGGATACACAACTTTTGAAAACTCTTATCAACATCTGTGTCTGTTCCAAACCTATTTAAAGAGTAAAATGTTTTTACATTTATTGTCTCCAGGAGACGACAAAGACAGGCAGCAGCACCTTTGACTCTTGAGTCCAGCCTGCTGCTGTAATTACGAAAGGAAAGCTGCTCCAGCTGCTTGCTTTGTTCAAACATTCTTTATAAAAAAAAAAAAAGAGAGAGAGAACTGCAGAAAGTTAAATTTACATTTGAATGAGACTCGAAAGAAATAGTTGGTTTCACACTGAGCATCAACTTTAATGATGAGATGGCTACATTCTTTTGAGCCAGTCTCAGGACAAATTAATAAATGTGTGGGTTTTTTTTAATACTTTTCTAAAACGCTTTGGAGGCATGAAGACCAAGATTTTCTGTCGCTGCTTCGCTTAATTTAGTCATGTATTTACATGTATAATTACACAACTTTGGATACTTTTGCAATGTCACTGTCAATCGATATTTCTAGAACAAGCTGACTCATGTGTTTCATGGTTGCACAGATAGAGATGAGAACTCAGGACCAGGCTCTGATCCGGCAGATGATGGAGCTCAACTCTGGCATCCAGGAACTAAAGCAGGGGTTCTCTGAGGAGGAGGAGGAAGATGAGCCAGATGAGGCTGAAGAGGAGGAGATGGCACGCCTCTGGGACTCTGGGAGTGAAGAAGGAAGTGGCCACATCTCGTGGAGCTCAGCGGGAAGCTTTGACGTTCCCTTCTGGAACATGCAGCCAGTCGTTCATTTGAACATGGCATCACCCAAGCTGCTCAGCAGGAGAAGTTCCATGCCGTAAAAGTCTCATTACTTGGGGGGGGGGGGATAAATAATTAATTTTTTGAAGTCTCAACAGGACCTTTAGATCATCCTGCATAAAGACAAGGTGGGGTGAGAACACTTTCACCACTTTCTGTTTGATTTGCTTTTTATTTGACAGAAGCCCAACAGGTGGATCCGTAGAGTTTAGGAAAACCAGAAGTGACTGGATAACGTCAAAAGGAGATGTGAATCTAATTTTTAAGCAATGTCTAAGATCAACCCAGGCTTCCGATTTAACTTCAGAGTCATTTAATCGAGTTCATTTCAAACGATTCCTCATAAAGAGTGAGAGAGAATCTCCAAATGTGTGTTGTAGCTGCTACAACGTTAAAAGGTGTCAATATCGTCAGATATGAAGATGGAACAATTTGGAAATACCTTTATTCCTCATGTAAATATAACAAACGAGTTATTTAAACACTGCACAGATGTTGTAGCGCGGGGTGCCCAAAACGTCGATCGTACAGGTGCAGGTAGGGAGTACAGGTAGATCACATGACAACCACCTCGATTGACGCAGTGGACAGCCAACCTGATGTCTGATCTTCAGCTGCGCTAAAAGTTCCCTCCTGAAAAAATCCAGTGCCCCCCCCCTCTTGTTTCTGCAGCTAATTGGGCTAATGCACCAAAATATTAGAAATGAAATTCAAATTCAATTAAAAACATACTTTATCCTAAAAGAGGGGAAAAGAGGAAATATGCAATAATAATAATTAAAATAGAAATAATATATTGAATAAATGTGTTACATTTTTATTGCAGGTAAATCATTTTCTACTGGGGCATCTTATAAGCAGCGCGCAAGCTGAATCAGTGGGCACCCCGTCCTCGTTTAACATTAGCGTGTGTGCATGTGAGTGTGTAGGTGAAAAGGATGACCTTTTTACATCATGTGTAACAGCAGGACACCTTTTTGTGTCTTTATCTAAATAATAAATCACTGATAGCAGCAGTTTCTAGTGATATCTGAGCCCAGGGATTTCTAGAAATCTTTCAGGAAGTACTGTAAATGTAAAGTAATCTGATACATGTGAATGTGTGTCTACGGCTGAAATAAAAATGAGAAAGAATGGGTGAGTCTGGAAGGATTTTGCACAAACGAAAACAGCTCTTCTCTGAAAGAAACACTTTACTTTTCATCCAAAAATTATTTCTTTAATATGGTCTGAGAGAAAAAAGAACAAAGGCACAAACATTAGGGTCATATAAAGAGATCTGACATCCATTGGAAAAGTTTGATACCACTCCCAAACAGTTTAAATCTACACAAACTAAAAAATATGACCTTTTTAGAGCAACATATGTCTCCATTTCTTTATTCCAAACAGAAACAGTTGATTTAACAATAAAGACATGAAGAAGGGGCAAACGTTACCTTCTATTTTTGTCAAATGTGATTTTCCAAACTTTTTTCCACATTCAAAGATCTCAGAAGTGCAAAATGTCTACAAACACAACATGTGAAGCCAGTTGTGTTTTCTTTTCATTTTACTCTGGTTTCCCTCGACTGCTGATAACACTTCGCTGTTCTTTAGTTCCATCACAGCTTTCTATTATGTGGCTTCTACCGTGAGCCTTTGCTGGCCTGCCGTCCCCCAGGAAGGATCTTCTCACTGCTGATGATCTCCCTCTACTTCCACCCCTCCAAAGCTCTCCCGTCTCAGTCTCTGGATCTCCGTGTTGAGCCCCAGCAGTGTCTCGGCCAGCTGGAGGTCCTGCGAGCGCATCTCCAGCTGCACATGAGTAAGGAAAAGGAACAAAAATGAGCGGACACGGATGCGCGCGAGGCTCCAAACCCAAGCCCAGCAGGTGTGTGAGCAGACTCACCAGCTCAAACCTGAGCCAGGTCAGCGCTCCGTCAATCTGGGCTCTCCGCAGCTCTTCGTTGGCTTGGTAACACCTGCTGATGCTCATTGGTCGGCTTCCGGAGCCCGACTCCTGAGGCGCTTCCTCGGGCCCTCCGGCTGCTCTGAAGGCATGGATCAGCCTGTTCTTAATGTTCTCCAGGACCATGGTGGACAGAGTGTCCTCGCTGTGGCTGTCTCTGTCCATGCTGTCAGGCCAAATGTTGCCTCGTGGAAGCGTCGCATCGATTTCTGGGAGAGGTTTGACTGCGCTCTGGATATTGTCCTCCTTTCCCCGGATCAGAACCAGTATGTGTGCTTGTCTTCAGCAGCCTCGCTCATCCCTGCCCGGTGCTGAACCAACCTTGTTTTGTCATTGTTACTATGGAGAACCTGCCCTTTGCCTGCATGCTCCATCTCCTCCTCCTCCTCCTCCTCCTCCTCCTCCTCCTCCTTTTGACTACGTTAATAAGAATAGTGGAAGATCCCGGACAAAAACTATTGTTGCCTCTGAAAAGAACTGAAAAGGAGCCCTCCCCTCCTCCTTTCCCACAGCCCTCCCAATCACACCCTCTCCTTCTTTTCTCTCTCCTTTTCCCCTCTTTCTCTCGGCCAGTCCCGCCCCTGTCCCAGTGTGAGAAACGTCTTGCGAGTGAGCTCTCATTTGGACAAAGTTGGAGGCGGCGTGGCTGTGTGCATGTACCGCGCGCACAAAATCCACCTAATCCCCGGCGATTCTCCCTAAATACGACCCGCTGATCAGCTTAGGAAGACGGTCAGGTGGGATGAGATGGGAGGACACAGGCCTCAGTGTTCAGATTCCACAGCACAAAAGCGGCGAAATATAACCGGCTCTATTGTGAAGACGTAAAGTCCATTCCCTGTTGGGTTTGTGGGACGTGAGCTGTTGGGGGCTGTTACTGTCCCTGAAAGCCTTTTCTGCACAGGTGAACTGGGCAAAGACTGAGGCTCCGTTGCTGGGTGGAGGCGTACGGCGGCGCCCCGGTCCGCCTGGGGGGGTCTTAAGTGGGGGAAAAGGAGGGCCTTGGAGTGTTGGGGTGTAGAGAGCTTTAAAGCGAAAAAAAACTGGGAGGGAACAAGGGAGAAAGTGTGTGCTCAAATGTCATCTAGGGGAAGAGTTCTGGTTGTCAACAACCTGGTCGCCTCAACTCTCTGGCAACTGCAGGTGTAACGGCGAGCGGTAGAATTGACCCGCTCCGGGGTTCCACACCAGGAATGGGGTTGTTTGAGGAACCTCTTTTTTTTTTTTTCAACAGCTGTTTGCCAGCCTGCAAACCAGTCTGAGAGAAGCTGGCTGCACCAAGCTGGGACATTTGATGAGGGTGGAGAGTTCCAGGGCAAAACTGTGGAATCTCCTCCATCAGGCTGTTAGACAGACCGGTGGAGGGGGGGTCTGCTCTGGCCTGCCTCAGCCTGTGAGGGCCTTTGTCAAGGACTCCATCCTCTCTGGACGGTGCATTGAGGGCAGCCATTTTGGTTTCCCATTTCTGTCCTTTGTATGTGGTCCAAAATACTGTGCAAAAAGGAAGGCAGTTCTCACTTTGGCTAATGTTCTGCCTGCCTCTGCTAGGTTAGCCATTCAGCTAACTCGGAAGAACAAAACCCAGGGAGTGCGGAGTTTCAAGCTAGCACGCATGCTGTTTGGGCTTGTGAAGGGTGGAGCACATGTACTGGCTCCTAGCGGACAATGTGGAGACCTTCAGCCAGAAATAGGTTCCTCAATTGTGCTTATAATGTTCTCTCTGTCTGCTCTTCCCTTCTTCTCCTCCTCCTTCTTTACTCAGCCGGCCATTAGCAGGAGGGTCTCCAAATATCAGCACGGTCCTGCTCAAGGACTCTCTTACAATCAAAAACCCAATGGCAATTTTGATTGTAAAAGACTCCATATAAAGTTGAAGTTGACGATGAACAAATAGGATTTTCTAGAGCTTCATCAAACACAGATTTCGCAGGAATATGACAAAATGAAACTCCAAACAGTGATATCTTCAGTAGACAAAGTTGGTCTACAAAATTATCTGAGCTCATTTCACAATATGTAGAGAAATGAGCTCAGGAATCAAAGCCCAAGGAAGATCAAGGGGCGAAAGTCCCTCCAGGACCTGGAACATCGCTAAGAATCAATGAGCGGGCATCAGTGCTCACTTGTGGTCTCACACTACCAAAGTGTGAAAAAATCTAAATAAAATAAAATTAACGGCAATCAATATATGAATTAGAAACTCGCCAAAAAAAAAAAAAAAAAAAAAAAAAAGCCAATCACTACCGCAAACATTAGGAATCAACGATGGATAATCAGAAGTTGATAGCACGAAAAACTGTTCCCTCTAGTGGTCGTTCTTTATTACTACACCCTGTCCACATCCGTCATACAGTGAATACAAACTACCGGTAATAAACAGCCAGTTAAAATAAATATCAATAAATATATGAACAAAACGCGTAAATACAGTAAAAAAAAAACTACTAAAACATGAAAAACTAGAAGACTTGGAGAGTGCAGAGGGAGATAGATAGATATTCTTAACTAAAATATTCCCGTGTTGCTGATTTAGCTTGAAATAGACCATATTTAGGTGATTAATTTAAATTCATTCTTTAATTTGCAGTTCACTATATAGCAACTCACCAGAAAGTTTTCTCCTCATTGCATATACAGAAAATAAAGTTATTTTAGGATGTTAAGTCAAGTATAAGGCAGTACATAAGGAAGTTTTTGCATATATTAGTAATTTAATTTGAACGTGTGTTTTTGGCGTTTCCACTGGCAGCCTTTTGTTTGTTCATGTTAATTTTTTTATTATTATTTTTTTTGATAACTTGTACTTTTGTACCCCTGCCCTCCAGAATAGCCCCTGGTGGAAGAGGCAGACTTCAACTGTGCAACACTGTCCACAGAGGTGGAACCAAAGAACACAACAGATGCTCTGTGGCCTCCATACCTGCACCTATTCTAACTTCCCATCAGCCACTTTCTTTTTAAATGTTTTTATGAAAATGACCTACAGAATCAGCCAAAAAAAAAAAAAAAATACTGCACAATGTTGAAACACCCAAACTTCATGTCAGAAACTGCCTGTATCCAAAACAGCTAAGTCAAGATACAGTATAAGGGTAAAGAAATCATGTCAGGCTGTACATTTTTAGAACGTACCACTAAGGAAAGAGTCCAAAACATTCTTGAATGACCTGTTGGTCTTTGATATTTAACTACTTTTTAATTTTATAAAAAGCCAGGATCAATTTTCCAAGTTGATCAAATATTGTTAAAATTTAAGTTTTAAAGGCTCTTATTAAAGTTAAAAATCTTTCTGCATGACTGAATTTATTTTCTACAGTATTGTTACCAATACGTTAATGTGCAGAGAGGAATTATGTTTGATTTTATCTTCAAAAGCATGTAAGAGATGAAACATCTGAAGGCTGTCTTTGTTCACGGTTGTGTATCTGAAACCACAGGACCAGACGAGTTATCTTTTTTTCTTTTGTGTCTGCTTCTTTTCCTCTTCTCTTGCTCCTCTGCTTTTTTCAGCGGTGGTGTCGGGACACCTTTCTTCTTCTTCTTCTTCTTCAGGCAGCTCAGAGGATTAGGATTGTTCTGTTTCCTCTTCCTTTTCCGTCCCTGCCTCTCCCCATCCTTCTGGTGTATTCCCTGCTCCTCTTTCAGGCTGCAGATCTTCTGCTGCTGACCGGAGCTGACCAGCTCTCCCATCTGGACAGCTTGGACGTAGTCAAGGGATTTCTGGGAAGCTTTGTCCAGCACAATGGTGTTGAGAATGATATAAAGCAGAGGAACACCCGGAATATTCTTCAGGTTTGTAGTTAGACCACGGTCCTGGAAAACACACATACCCCCGATTGGTGTCATGTCATGTTGGGCAAAATCCCTCTTTTATTTAATCACGACTTAAAAACCATTTAGACTCATTCTTTCCAACAATGTTTTCCTCTCATAAGGATATGTTGCATTTTCACATTAAAATGTATAGTTTGTAAGATATGATAAGTGTGTATATGTTGACAAATGTTTACACTCTGAGAGGATTACTTTTAAAGAGCTTCTTAATCTTAGAAACAAATGCTTTTGATTATGTGACCCCTCTATCAGCCAGATTTTTGTGTTTTCATACTTAACATACACAACAATGGTAAATTTCACTTTTCCCCCCCCAAAAAAGTAATATCCTAAGGCTGGTTTATTAAACCTTCATCAAAAAATAAAGGGTTTGAATATGAGTATGCTTCTGTATATTTACCTGTGTGGCAACAAAGTAGTGGTGTGGGTTGGTCTCCTGCAGCAGTGAGAGCAGGCACTCTGAAGCGGGCACAGGGCTCTTCATGTGCGGACACTTCCTCGTTTGGTACCTCTGCAGGATGAGTTTGGCCCCATACAGCTCTTTCCCTAGAGCCTCCAGTTCCTTCAGTGCACAACTGGATAATAACAGCAGAAAATGTGACTCGGGTCGATCATTAAAGTGATCATTAAAGTGTGTAATATAAGCAGACGTACTTACTTCGTGGTGCACAGTTGAACCTCCCCCATCAGATATTTTGGTAGCTGTTCTTTGATTTGAATCTTGTTTTTTAAAGCTGCCTGGCAAAACGTGCCGTCGATCAGAATCTGAAAAGGTTCCCTAAAGCTGAAGTTATATTTGTAGAAACTAATGGTTTTCTTGGCTTGTTTCTGCCGCTTGATCTTCATGTTGACAGCTACGCAAACTACTTATTTATGACCTGTCACAACAGATGTGAATAACTGTTTTTGACATGGGCTAAAAAGGCAGGTAAAGCAAATTTTCGCGACACGAATATCGAGACAAGAACATCTCCACCGTACACATACGCAACACGTTTTTCAGTCCTACTACTATTAACTCCGGCAGAAACAAATGATCAAACGAAGGTTCCGGAGTTTCGTTGTTGTTGATTCGTCTGTTATCGTCTGTTTTTATACAGTTTCAGCAAAATGGCAGTTGAACATTTAACTTTAACACATTGACAATGCTACAAAACTTTTAAAAAAAAAGTAGTTCAAGCTATTAAGTTCCACCGAGTGAAACCAAAATAATCAATTGCAAAAAAGGAGTAACCCTCCCTCAAGGTGGGGAAGGTGCTGTGAGCCTAAAATGAAAGGAAAAACAATGCAAAACAGAAAAAGAGAGCGAGGTGTTCATTACAATGCATATTAACCAATGGTACTACATTAAGATATGCCTTGCTGCAAGAAAGCATGAATAACTAAGTCATCTAATTTTATGTTTTTGCATCACAACATTTAGTGTGTTCACATGTAAGCATGGCATTTAAAGGGTTCCAAGTATGCTATTTTTTTTTTTTTTAGCAGTTCGGCTTATGATGATGAAATACGAAAGAAAACCTGACAACACAAAACAACTGTATAACATTTCTTTTGGCATCGACACTGCAGAGCGCAGGATAAATAAGTCATCTAACTTTATGTTTTTGCATCACAACATTTAGTGTGTTCACATATAATCATGGCATTTCAAGGGTTCCAAGCATGCTATTTTTTTAGTAGTTCGGCTCATGATGATGAAATACGAAAGAAAACCTGACAACACAACACAACTGTATAACATTTCTTTCGGCATCGATGCCGCAGGTTGAGGGGCGCTTTTGGTGGTGGTCCCCGTCTGTTTATCCCGGAAACGGAAGTTGTCCCCAGGTGGCGCGACAGCAGCTGATTGGCTCCCGTGACCCTGGCTGCGCGAGCTGCTCCTGGCTGCTAACGCTAGCCTGGCTCAGCTGGTGGCGCGTGGCCCGGCTCTCGGTGCGTCCACTTCCGCGCTTGTACATTAAATATCATGGCGGCTGCGGGTCCCCGGTCCTCTAGCGACGGGGGGCCGGCCAGCAGGGCGGGATTCACGGCTGCTGGGAGCAGCGACGGCGACGGGCCGAGCGGCAGCAGCAACGGCGGCGGCGGCGGCGGCGGCGCCAACGGGGAGAGCGAACGTGAGCGAGATCGAGCAACGTTCGAGTGCAACATTTGTTTGGATCCTGCCAGAGACGCTGTCATCAGCATGTGCGGCCATTTATTCTGGTAAGAAAAGTGGTGGGGAGGGCGATGGTCGTCTGAACATGGAGAGATTCAGCCCACCTGACCAGTGCAGTTTTCCCGGCCATTACTGTCAGTTCAAGAGTTGACGGAATGTCGCCCGGCAGTCGGCCTTGGATTATGGAGGTGATGACAGCCGCTAAGATGGCTTTGATAAGACGGTCCTGGGAGTGTTTTGTTTCTTCTGGCTGAAAATGAGCCCTTTTTATAGTTTGGCTAGATTGATCACATGTAATAGGCGCATTTAGGTGCATCTGCTGCTCTCCAGAAGAATAAAAAGGCTGATTGTGATCGTATCACAGGGGCAGCTGTGGGTCAAAGGTCACAGTAGGAGATAGGACTCCCTGGATCCTCTAACTTTGTTGTTACAGTTTAAACCTCCTGCTGATCATTGCCAACCTCGAAAGAACACCTTGTTATTTGAAATAGTTTGGTTAAAATCATCTTTTTACTTCACTAGCTGTGGACAAGAAATATCATGAGGTATTTCTCTGTCCATTTTGACTTTAATTTTTAATTATTTAAATTTTTTTTAATGAATTGACAATTTCACATGACCCATTTTGCAAACCGTGAACCGCGGCCGTCATCCTTTCTGGTATCCTGGTGTGATCATTCGTTGCGGAAGACCCAACCTTCCATCTGATGTATTTAGTAACAAAGTGATGTGCAAGGCTCCTTCATGAGGGAGCCGTCAGCCGTGCATGTTCACAAGTCAGCCTTAATGTGAGATTAGAGGCACGAGCGCAGGATTGGGGTCAAACGTAAGGCGGTTACAGTCTGGGAGAGATCAGAGACAAAAATGGAACCCCTCTTTGCATAAAGATGTCAATTTTTTTCTTACAAATTACATTTTTGATCACTGGATAGAGGTGCTTAAAGAGACTCACCAAAAAGGTGCATGTTTGATGCATTTGTATGGACTCAGTCATCAAGTTTATTTCTTCATCGTCCCCTTTAGCTGTTTCCTTTGGCTAAATATTTCTTTTGGCCGAGCATTTGTTTTTACACTGAGGGTAAAATGTCTCTTTCAGTATCTTAGATAAACATTGATCTGCAAAACAGACAGTTGTTGGGTTTCTCTGCATGCTAATGCAATTAAAGCAAAACATGAAATAAAAATATGCATTTTTTCCCCCCACAATTCCAGGTGAGCTTATTTTATCAAACCTACAAAGCAGAAAGACAATATTTTAGTTGGAAAATACTCAGGGGTTCTTTTTTATTGGGAACATTATACCACAAACTCCAGGATATCAGTATTATGAAATATGAAATATCTTTGTTTTATTTGCAGTTTTGTGAAAACTGGTAATACTCTCCTGTAGTATAATCTGATCTAACTTGGTTGCTATGTTACCAACATTACCCCCCAACCTTGCGCATGTGTGTGTCGTGTGATGAAACCATGATGATGAAACACTCAGCAAAGAGGAGGCGTCGTTGCTGGTGTTTACAGAGCTGCAGGTTTAGCGCAACCACAGCTCCAAAGAAAAGAGGCGGATGATGATGATAGAAGACAGCAGCCATCGATGAGTGGAAATCTAGACCTTAAGTGGAAACACTTTCTCCTAGACCCGTGGGTAGTCCACAGCTGGGCAGTAAAAATGAAGAGTTTGATCCAGCACCCTGGTTGTTCTGGTCAGCTGGAAGGTAAAATGATGTCATCAAGGGCTGTTTCAGTGCTGGCTTGGAGGAGAAAGGTAGAGGGGGAACATGCATTAATCTTTTTGTTTCTTCCTCTTCCTCCAGCTGGCCCTGTCTTCATCAGGTGAGTATTACTTCTGCCATCACTTGCCTTTCCTTAGAATAGTTCAGAAAACCTGATTAAAGTACAGGAATCTAATGAAGAACATCTGGCTCGGACACTTTTCTGTTCACCTTTACCGTCAACTTTGCTCGTCGCACCCGTCACGTTCAGCTAATCACGATGATGTAACCACGCTGCAGACACTCTTCTCACAGCATCCGTTCTGCCTCTGGCCTCCTCAGCATGCAGGTCGGTGCACTTAATGACAAGAGCAGCGTACTGCAGATCCAAATTAATAGAGTAACCCTTCATAAGTCTTGATGTACAGTAGGCACCTGGTCTTTAGTGTTTAAAAGATTGTGCTACCAACTATTCAAGGCCTAGACTAATTTTTTAATATAGCCTACATACATCCAACTTCTCGACCCAAAGTTGTTTTTTTGTTGTTGTTTTTTTTTTGTTTTGTTTTTTAAGATATGTCTCAGAATGTAGCGTACAATTAACTCATAAGCTAAAATCACACAGTACAAATATACCCAACGTAAGGCCCTTATGTTGCTCGGTAAAGTGACGCATCATTATCTGTCCTGCTCAGCAGCTACAGCTCACACACACACACACACACACACACACGCTGACCTCTCTAGCATCACTTTCATGCTTCTGAGTCTTTAGCTGTAAATTAGATTGATGTCAAGTTGTGCGTGTTTTTGCAACCACAACTCTGCCCAAACTTGAAAAGCTGCTTGATCAGTGGTTGAAGGATGCTACAACTTTAAATGGGAATGATGAATTAAGACTGTATTTTCTATTGGTTGTATAACCTCTTCTAATATTTGCATTATCAAGTATTGTGTACACAAGTTGGCTATGTTCCGTCTATTTTTAAGGTTATCAACCTCTTCCTATTTGATGTGACTGGGACTCGATTCAATCAGTGAACAAGAGGAATCGTTTTGTCTCAGTCCATCAAGCAGTTTTTCCAAGTTTGTTCAGAGTTGTGGTCACAAAAAACACGCCCAACTTGACAACTGGTGATCGGGAGACATTCGGATGTTGCTCCTTGTCCTCTCAGTGGCTGGAGATGCGGCCCAGCAGGCAGCAGTGTCCCGTCTGCAAAGCAGGCATCAGCAGGGAGAAGGTCATCCCGCTGTACGGCAGAGGGAGCACCAGCCAAGAGGACCCCAGGTACCACGCTGGCGTTGCTTGTGCGCGCAGTCCGCTTGCTGCAGCTCCTGACTCTGCGCGTTTCCTCCAGGTTGAAAACTCCACCTCGACCTCAGGGACAGAGAACAGAACCGGAGAGCAGAGGAGGGGTCAGTGAATCCCACCTTTATTTTGATGTTGCTCTTAATTACCGAACCCCCCCCCCCCTGACGCTCGGTTTGCTGTCTGCTGCTGTGCCCGCGCAGAGGTTCCAGGGCTTCAGAGACACGGGCTTTCACATGTCTTTCGGCATCGGCGCGTTCCCCTTCGGCTTCTTCACCACAGTCTTCAACGCCAACGATCCCTTCCACAGAGCAGGTGAGCGCAGGACGTGCACGCCCCGTCCCGCTGAAGCTAACCAGGATGGAGAGAGACCTCTGGAAACAGAGTTTGCTTCAACCGATAAATCAGACTAATTTAGTGGTCGAAAATGTCTTCAAACTTACAACAAACGATAAACTTAGACTTCACATTCACTATTTAAATTTTTAAGGTTATTCCAGCCAATCACGTCCCATAATTTTATGTTGCCAATGTATTTTCTGCCAAATAAGTCAATCCACATTTTATCTGAGTGCTTATGTATCGTATGCGATCTTCTCTCACCCCTCCCCTTTCCTTCCCATCCCATCAGACCAGTTTGCAGGTGAGCACCAAGGCAACGGTAACCTCAACAACGGCAATAACAGTTGGCAAGACTCCCTCTTCCTGTTTGTTGCCATCTTCTTTTTCTTCTGGCTACTGAGCGTCTGATGGCAAATGGACAGATGGAAGAATACAAACACACACACACACACACACATACACACACACAGCTGAAGCCACAGGCACGCTCACTTTACATTTCTGGTACTTTAGTGGAAGACAGCAAAGCATTTGTTTGATTCTGAAATGAAAAAAAAAAACATCCCACCATTTTTCCCCTCCTGCTAGCAGAGAAGCTTCTGGGCCAGACTGACCAGATATGTTGATTTCTGTTTATGCAACAAATGTGAAGTGAATTGGAATAAGGAATAAAAATAAATAAAAAAATCTTGCGTTTAACAACCAGTGCATCGCGAGTTAGATGTTAATAAACTGTAGGAAGGAATTGATCTGTACCATTTTTAAACCAACGACAAGTGATTTGATGAGCTCTGTCATGGTTTTTTTTTTTTTTTTTTTTTTTTCCTGTCTGAGTTTGTATGCATTATATATTTGTACATATTAATACTGTAAATGCCGTTTTTACATGTTCTGAGCGGATGACCCACCCTGGAGAGTGAAGAATCAAGCGTCTCAGTGCTTTTTGTAAAAGTAACATCTGGCTGTTTTCATAAAATCCAAAAAAAGGAAAAAAAAGGCCTGCAGCCCAAGTTACTAACACTTCTGCCACCCTCTTCGTAATTTAATAAATGTCATGTATGCAAAAAATACGTCCTTTCCTGTGTGAGTCAATTAGAAATTGAAATCTTTTGGGTATTTATTTTATTCAAACTGAACAAATTCTCCTTTGTAAAACTGGGATTTTACATTTTCAGTGATTTTCACAAATGTGTAATAATTCAAAGTCAGCGGGATGATGGATTCAGTCATCCACAAATCTGATGCTTTTGTCATATTT
Source organism: Arothron firmamentum (assembly GCA_016586285.1). NCBI lineage: Eukaryota > Metazoa > Chordata > Actinopteri > Tetraodontiformes > Tetraodontidae > Arothron > Arothron firmamentum. Next base: position 49,205 of record BJFM01003294.1, on the reverse strand, counting down.
ATAACTATTATTTCATTCTAATTATTTAAAAAAAAACTATTCAAACAAACCACCCCACACTAAAATATAAGCAATGGTATCTTTAAGTCCATAAAAATCAATTAATGAGGTTTGTTCTTTCAGAAAAATAACGTTTTCTTTATTTGAAATAGACATTAAAATGATAGACACCTAAAAACAGCCATTCTGATATCTGTACAAATAAAACAATATATATAGTACATTAATACCTATCGTACATTCATTATTAGTACATATGTAAAACAAAATTAAAAGTGCAAAATCTGTTTAAACTTCAGAAACAGATGAAAAAGTAAAAATGACAACTTGAAATGCTGCTATTTTTTCTGTGCATCTTGAACTCCAGAGATCTTCAGTCTTTCCCTCTACCTTTCTTTGGTGCCTTGTTGGATTTGTTCAGAATCTTCATGAGGTTTTTGGACATGAAGTACGGCTTCTGGAGGGATCCGTCATTTCGCTCCAAGTCCTCCACTGTGGAACGGGGAAATGTTAAACATGTTGGAGTCAACTCAAGTTTTTCCTGCGTCTGTATCACAACGGAGGCTCAGAGGTCACTCACAGAAGCAGAGAAAGAGTGTGTCCACACACATGTTGTACACACTGAAGAATCCGTGAGCTATGAGGTAGCTTCCAACCACAACGGTCTGTGCAGCACAGATTGGTAGAGACAAAAGAAAAATATATCAGATTTAATGGCCTGATGTGTGTGAACAAGTACAAGAAAGAAAAGAATCTGTAACTCACAATAATTGGCATCCAGTAGTAGTTGAGAGTTTCAGACTGGAAGGTGTTACCTGGCAACAATATCCGACCAGAGAAGAAAAAGAAGGCCAATACTCCTGGAGAAAGACATCTTTATTTAAATAAAGATAACTATAGATAAATGATGAACTTGAATTTGAACTTTTAATGCTTTTGTCTATGTAATCTAATAAAACCTGAGCAATCCAAGATAATCTGAGATTTAGCAGTTTCACAAATATCTAAAAATTGCATCTGAAACTTTCATTTATGGCCAAATGTACAACTTGAACACGTCTTCCTCCCACTTTTCTTACCGACTCCTCCGACCACCAGGAGCTTCCCGAAAAACAAGAGTAGGTCGGTGACTTTATCGAGCACCACGACCCTGCGGGGGGCAGACAGTCACTCCGAGGCTTTCGAACGGCACAAGTCGGAAAAAATGCACCGGGATTTTTTGGAATATAAAAACACAAACCTTATTATGTTTCTCATGAGAAGCAGGAAAGCACTTTTGGCTGAAACGCAGAAGTTTTTCCCATAAATGGCGATCTGACAAATAAACAAAAGTGTGTTTGAGGTTAAATAAACACTTAAATAGCACTGAGTTTCGAGCTTTAATAGGTCATAAGAACGAGGCGGGTATTTAAATCAAAATGAAAACAATTGAGTAGAGGCAGCAATGTTTTTGATGCTCACCATGATGTAAGCGTTCCGGTTGAGGAACTTGATGAACTTCTCCAGACACCAGAAGCAGCATTTCAAGCAGCACAATAAGAACCGCGCACATGGATTCTGCGCCGCTGGTGACGAATTGACAAAACATTTGTAAGTAACCAGTCATTTATTTGTCATCATTTCTTTTTTTTCTAACATATATTAACACTGCAATGACAACAATATCACAATCTGGAATTTCCAAAACGTCCAGTATGTGAACATTTTTCAATTAAAGGCTTCAGTTTCTTATCGCTGAGTTAAAAAAAAATAATAAAAAAATAAAAAAAAACTTCCATCAAAATACTGCTAGTGAAAAATAAGATATCTCAGGCTTACCTTTTGTTTTGTGGTCGATGTATTCCAGGATCATTCGAACAATCTGTACCAGGGTCAGAATCAAAGCTCCAAATGCCAAAGATCCCACATGGTATCTAAAGTAATGACACCTTGTTAGTTATCTTGGTATTTGAGTTTATTATTATAATATTATAAAACCTATAACTTTACATCTGATGCAAACAGACATACAAGTCTGTGTTAGATTGTGAGTAATGTAGTTGTCATTTACACTCCCCAACAAAAGTTTTACAGTTTGACTGTCATTGGTATAAAAAGGGAAGAAAGATCCAAGGAGTAAAAGGTAGAGGGAGAAGAGAAGGGGAACAAAAATGGAACCTTGAGGTACTCCACCCAAAAACTTCTCAATTTTAAGCAGGACCTAAACCATTATAGTGCCAACGCCCACCCAGTTGCCTCGTTGAGACAAAAAGACCCGAAGGGCTAGAAATGTCTAACCCAGGCTTCTTCAGAGGTGTTTTGAACAAAAGAAACAGAAAGAAAAAAAAGATTAAGGTAAACGTTGTCGCTGATATTAACCTCATGACAGTGACACCTACCTGAGCGAGCGAATGAAGCTAGCAGACAAGGGGAACGTGGGTATATCGTCTGGTTTGGTAAAAGCCCAGTAGTAGGAAGAAAATGCCCCAGCGAGAGTACACTGGCCCAAGGCGATGACAAAATTAACACACCAGAGGAAAGCAAAAACGTTGTAGAGCTGCAGGTTAAACAGGTTCCTCTGGAACAGACCCTCTTCATTGTAATTGATGAAGATACAGCGGGCTGAACAGTAATCTGGATAATCTGATGAATTGAAATTCTGTGGGGAGGCAAAAGAGGTAAGAATTAATCTATATATGGAAGATAAATTAGAAACCAGTGTGTCATGACTGAGCAAGTTCTTGTTAGGCTTCACTGGTCAAATATCCTTAAAGCATCAATAATGAGGTAACAGTGACGGACAGCTTTTACCTGAGGGTCACAGTCCACAGAACCGTTAATTCCTGGGCAGGTGGAGTTGAGAGTCACTACTCTGTAGATCGGGTTTCCTGAAGTGGCCAAATATCTAAAATACGCGTTAAGAAGAAGGGATTTTCTGTCTTACAGGAACATTTGAACAAATCTGGAGTTACTGTTGTGAACGAATGCATGTTTTCCACATGTGGGTGTCCACAGAGTACAAGGATACAAGGCAGTGGCGCCCCAATAAGCAACACACACCAGCAGAAGAACAAAGGTGACCAGAGGGTACAAAAGACAGGACATCATGTGACTGATTGCTCTGTGGAATACACACACACACACACACATAAATAAACACAGCGAGTTCGCTCACTCTGCAAACATCCTGGTTCTCCAGCAGATAGCCTGTGTCGTTAAATTTGAAGAACGTTTTACAGAACAACGTCTTGACTCACTTGCTGGACTCCTGAAGGAGAGCGATGGCGATAAGGATTCTGTTCCGCAGGAAGATGACAGTGAGGAGAATTATTGCCTCTGCTACAGATATGATTATCACTGCAGCAGGGGAAAAAACACACACACACACATCAATAACTGTCAATAACTTGTAGACACAACATCAATCTATGACCAAAGGCATCCTAGTCAAAACTCACAGAAGGCCAGCCAGGTCTCCTGAACCTGCAGGTAAACGCCGAAGTTGGTGGTAAAGCCAATGTTGCTTATGGTAGCAGATATTTGTTTGTAGTTATCATACTCCCAGTAGCAGTGCCATATTCCTACAACAGAAACCAAACACCTCACAGCCTGCACCCAGTGTTGTCCAGCACGTCACTGCATCTACACTCATGCTAAAAATCTGTTTAGAAACGGAAA
>BJFM01003294.1:13900-29266 GCA_016586285.1 Arothron firmamentum | reverse complement strand
ATGGGGACATGGTATCACAGATACTCAGAGGCAATTAAAAGTAATGAGGACATCCCTACTCATGATTAGTTATTAAAGTGTATTTGTAATAATCAAATTGCCAAAAGCTTTATCAATATTGTTGATACATCATATTGGCATACAGTCAACAATACCATAATAGTTAAACACTTGGCGTAGATTTGTAGAGCTTTTAAGCAGAATTTTGACTAATGGCGATATTACTATATGTTAAGAGCACATTGCCTTGTTTAAGGAAGACTTTTGGAGATTGCATTTTCAATCAGTTCAGTTTGCCGCTGATAATGCAAACTTACCATTATGGGGAGAAAGCGTGAGACTATCAGCAGCAGCGATGTCCAGATCACTCAAGGGAACTTCTGTGTACTCAGTGTGCTCTCCAGCTGAGGACAAATGATGAACTATTAACACTGATAGTTACGAAGACACATGTTGAAAAAGACTACAGTTTAAGATATAGATAAAAATCCAATGATAAACTGTAAATCTATACCCAAAAGCCTAAAGAATGAATTTTACCATCTTTCTGTAAAATATAGCTGGTTCATAGTGAGTAGCAATGATGAATTTGGCATTGTAATGCGAAAACATTGGTTTTTCCTGTAGCTTTATTATTCTGGCACACTCAGTGGGTGATGTCACTCACCTCCAACTGTCTCCACCACCTGAGCTATGTTTCTATCACTGTCCTGTCCTGACTGCAGCCATGAAGTCTGGTCACTTCCATGTCTCCACTGGGAGGCTGTCTGAGTTTCAGACTGTGTCCTCTGTAAAGAAATGAAGTATAACTTAAACGAAAATGGACCCTATAGGGGTTAACCTTAACAACATTAATAAGAAGTAAATTGTATACACAATAACATACCGTATTTTTCGGACTATACTACTACTACTACTACTTATTTCCCATGCGTTGAACCCTGTGCTCTATACACCGATGCGGCTTATCTAAGGATTTTTCTGGGCTAACGGCCTTGGGCAAAAGCGAGACAGACAGGAAAAGAGACGCCAAGAAGACGCTAGTTTCAAGTGTAACTTTTAACAATAATTTTGCGTGTCGTGTGCACATCCTCATCATGGAAAATTATTACCATTAATAATTTCCAATTATTATGGAAATGCGTATAATGCAGCTTTTAAATTGAAAGCATTCCATCTGGCTATCCAGGAAGGAAACAGAGCTTCTGCAGGTCAGCTTGGTGCTAATGAATCAATGGTGAGACGCTGGAGACGGCAGCGTGAACACCTGAGTCAATGCAAAAAGATAACAAAGGCTTTCAGAGGTGATAAAAGCAGACGGCCTGAAGTTGAAATCGTTTTACTGCAGGCACCGTTTGGAGACAATCAGTTAAGGTATATTAATAAAATTTTGCAAAATAGTTCTGTGTACATATCACATTTTTCAAAGTGGACATCTGCGGCTTATAGGCCAGTGCGGCCTATATATGGAAAAATAGCGTTTTCTTTTAGAATTTAGTGGGTGCGGCTTATATTCAGGTGCGCTCTATAGTCTGGAATTTACGGTAATTAAACATGCCACAAGTGATTAAAATGTTCATTACTGATCCAATATTTTGGATGGTGGTAATGCACCTCTTAATTAAATGTAGTGGCTACGAACATAATCTATGGGTAGGACAAATTAACTGAGTGATTTTATAAAACTATTAAAATTGCACATTTGATATTAGATATTTGTCTTTAAAGCGGCACAGGAGTCCATTATTTTTATTACCACTGCATTCATTAACCCAAGACCTTCTCAAAGAAGTAATTTCCAGACTTCCATGAAATTGTTACCCCTGCAACCCTGATCTAGATTGAACCGCTTAAATGCAGCTTATTAAGCTCTGCTGCAAAAGCAGTGTGGTGGTACCTCACTCACATGGTCTGATAATCCCACTCCAACAATCCCATCGATGTCTTTACTGCGCTGCCCTTCTTCTGTTCCACAGTTTTCCGACTAGAAAAAACAAAACAGAAAGAAAGTGGAAAAAAAAAAAAAAGAGCATGTACAGAAATAGGCTTTTGTTTGCGAGATCAGCTTTCAGTAAAGCCACAAACCTTTTCTGAATCTTGTAGCGAAGGACTGGAACTCTGGATGTCCTCCTTTGACACTGGGCTGTCACTGTTGTCCATTGAAACCCTTGCAGGCTCCACTTTTCTGTGGAATATTTCTTTCTTATGTTTGAAAGACAATAGAGAAGACATTTATTAGACAGTCAATGTAAACACTCGATGCCTTGGAATGCAATATAGCTATTTACAAGAAAAAAGTGTGTCAACTTTGTAGAAATTCATGGTATTCTGCGTGAATTTGTCATTAAATGAGATTTGATGATCTGAGTCAAGAGTATTGACGTATATGATGTGCCTAAAGAAATTCTGAAGATTTCTGTCATAACTGAAAACAACCAAAAAAGCCTTGTCTTGTTCCAACACCCAACTTTTACAGGCTTTAAGATGATGTACAGTCATTTTCACAATATAAATAAATTTTTCGCCTGGGAATTCATCTTCCCCTCAATGGTCCCAGGCTGGCCAGGCCCTGAAGCAGAAAAGCAGGCCTGAAAGAGGATGTTTCCTCCGCCATGTGGAAGTGTGCTTTTAATGAAGATGTAATTCTGTTTGTTCTTTCCAAATAGTTGAATCCCAGTTTACAGTACACACAATATTTTGCCAATACAGCCGTGGTACATCAATGTGCTCAAAGATAGCATTTTATGACAAAATGAATGCACAAAACCATGAAATTCCAACAAAAATAAGATATTTTTTCTTTTCACCGTAAACATAATCTTACCTCATTTTCACTGTTTTCTACAGACTTCTCAGATTTGGCAGGTGTGCTATCCAATTTCCTCCTTTTTGCAACTATTGGAAGCATGGCAGAGCAACATAAGGACAGAATATTATATAGCTCACTAATGTATTCCAGCTCAGTTATTATATTATTTTATATGGAAAAGCAATCGTTGGTTTATTTAAGGCAACTCACTAGTTTCAGTGCTAGAAGATCCTAAAGGGGCCACAGGTCGAACAGGTGCCTCAACATGGCTCATCTGTGACCAACAATAGTCATGCAAGGGATCATTGTGGTGGGACAACAAAGAACTTAATCACTGTATTACTTTTTTCTTAATTTCTACAGTGTTTTGAAGCTGAAACTGGTAGTAATTCTGGACTAAAATCCATTCTTTAACTGTGACTACGATGCGACTATTAACCCTCAACCACCACTACGTCACCCTGTTATTTCTTCCATTTCCTTCTTTAGAAGAACATGAAATATGAACTACTGTGCCTTACTTTAGAACTTGACACGCAGTAGTCTCACCTGTCCTGGTGGAGGTCTGTTCATGGTCTTGCGAGCACGGTGGATCTTATGAGGCGCAGGAGAGACTGAGGGAGATGAGGATACCGTACCACAGGAAGAGGCTGAAAAGGGGGTTGGTGGTGGGAGGGATTTACTGCTAGCAGGCCCAGAAACGCTCATCTTTGCTCTCCCAGGGGACAATGTTATAGACGTAGAAGGAGAGGAAGACAGTGAAGAGGCTGATGTTGACGGAAGCGACTTTGCTGCATAACCTGTGAGAAAAAAAAAATTATTATTATTACTGAGTTCAAACTTGATTTAAATGGACATTTCATAAACCAGATAACTCAGCAATGCCATTTATACACTAGTATACACCAATGTCATTCTACCACTATATACAGTGACAGTATTGGATATCATTAGCATGTTTTCATATAATGCTGTCTTAACCCAATCGTTGAACACTTATAATGATTTCTCACTAAACCGATTTGTTTGACTTTTACTTTATTTTTTTGCCAAAAGTTCCATTAATGTTTTGCTTTTGTATAGACATTTAAAATTCTAAAACGCAAATACGTAATATACAATAATTAACTTTGTTTTTTTCAATTAAAGTCAGAAACCAAACAAGATTCAGAAATATTTGAGCAACATCGGGAAGAACTATATAGGTCACAGTCTCACCTGGGGGTTTGTTTATGGTGGAAGGAGGTGACAACTTGCCCCCATCTTGTCTAACCGAGTCCTTTACGGGTTGCTGGGGTGGCACTGGTGGCAAATCACCCAGCGACTCCGTCTTCTTTGCAGCTGAGGTGGATGCTCCATCTGGAAGTTCGATGTTCTCAATTCCATTATACAGCTAAGTGTCAAAAGGTCTGTTAATCTGTGTATGAACAATCATGAGAGAAATGACCACAGACAAACCTTCCTTTATTTGCTTTTCACATGATAACTCTTCTGGTGTTTCAGTGTCATCTGCTTCAGGAAGATCCTGGTGGTGAAACAACAAAATAAAAGAATTATATCGCTTACTGCAATGCATCATTGTGCTTGTCACCAATCAATGAGATTGAGGAAGAATGTGATCAGGAGTGTGTGGGTTTTGCTGACAGACTGACAGTGTGTCATGGAGAGCAGAGACCGGGTCGGAACAGAAAAGGTGGAATATATTGAAACACTCCATGATGGGAGAAAGTTACCCCCAGCTATATGCACATTTAAAGAAGAGATAGTTGGGGAAATAATAGCCCTGGACGAGGTTATAACTTTATCATCCTGAATAGTGGGAATTCAAACACTTCAAAATGTTCTGATCATGATTAATATTAGATGATCAACCAGCAAGCAGATAGGGCTGATTGAATCTATACAGCAATGTGCAGTTTGACATTCAACAAAAGGATTGTGAGGGAAAAAAGGGTGGGACTAACAAAAGATTTGAACGTCGAACTAATAACTCATTGATAATGACTCGAAACTCGTGATGAAACAACGTGTCACGATATATGCATTGGAACACAATCAAATAAGCGCAGGCAAAAACATTTACAGCTGTACAAAAGCAACACAAGAACATGCTAACGTGGCTAAGTGGCGAAGATTTGCTGCAAAAAAAAAAATCACTATGTAAATGAAAATATGTTTAATTGCGACTGAGGACTGTTTTATCGGTAAGGTTTAGCAAGATGTTAACAAGTTATTAGACGAATGTGAATTTGGTTAGCGCTTATTTGGATTCGCTACCTTTGTCGTTTCCAAAGCCGACATGTTTCCTGACGTCCTGCAGCGAACGTAGCGCGTCATCGTTCTAAGCCCGCCCTCGCGCTGACTGGGCTGGAAAGCACTGATCTGGAGTCAGCGTGCTCGCTTGCGCTCGTCTCGTGACGAAAGCGAACATGGAGAAGGAATTTCGCCACACAAACGTTTTAAAGTCGGCAGGTTAGAAGCAGTGGTTTGTTTGTGGTTAGCTGCTCTCCCTTTTTAAAAGTGAAGAGAAAAGCGAAATGAGCGTTAGGCTCCTTTAAATTTAAACCTCGCCTTGGTATCGGTCGACAATACATGAACCCAGTCATTCTCACAAAGCTTCCATAGGAAAGGTGGAGGTGAGTAACAGCAAAGTTTGAGCATTACTGCTCTTTTTTTCCCTTCTTTTTTCTTTTTTCGGCGTGTCCAGCGCTGGTTTTAGTGCAGGCTAACTGGCGAACCTGGCTGCTAACTATCAACATAAAGCAGCTAACAGCACGGTCAGGCCGGAAGGTGCACATTATTTATTATTGTCAGTCCTTTAATGAGTCGAAATTATATTACATCTGTTTCAATAACGAGCCTCGTACATATATCATAACGAAAATATACGGTGATATTTTCACAATCTCATCCTAAAACGGCATCATGAGTGAAAATACTATCACCTGCGCATGTTTTAGTCTTAAACCTGAGCTTATTTTATAGGCAGCCAACATATATGTGCAATATAATTTGTATATCCGACTAAAATACAAATTTTGATAGAATGTAAATACAGTATAAATACAAAGTATAGAATAATATTGTTGTATTACTTAGTAAACATGTCTACATAGTGACCTGTCCGTCATTTATTTGATTTTACATTGCATTCTTGTGTAATATGCACTTTCAATCTTTGAATACTTGCACATTAAATTTTTCACAGTTATTTTGAAGATGGAGACACTGTGTTTTCAATTACCTGGCCATGGGGACACAACCCTGAAACACATGAATTCACTGAGATGCAGCCAACACTTCTGTGACATTACCATTGTAGCCAGCAACAAGCAGACTTTCAAGGGCCATAAGGTAGTTCTTGCTGCATGCTCGCCATTTTTACGGGACCAGTTCCTCCTCAATCCTTCTCCGAATCTTCAGGTATGTCAAGTATGTCACACATGCTCCTTGACTTAAAACAGCACTGTCATTTTTTAATGCTTTTCTTTTGATGTTATACAGGTGTCAGTGCTCTACAGCGCCACAGTAGTGTGTGACCTCCTTAAGTCTTGCTATACCGGCATCTTGCAGTTTAACTCTGAGGAGATTGTAAACTACCTCACTGCTGCTAGCTACCTGCAGATGGATTTTATTGTGGAGCGTTGCCGTGGAGCACTGAAGAAAATAATGGAGCTAAAGAACCCCAGTCTATCAAAGGCTAGTAGTGCAAACCATACTTTTTAAATGGATAACTTAACTTGACACATTGCGGAAAATGAAATATATCCCCATGTACTGCATCATACTTTGCATTTTTTGCAAGTTTCTTAATATGTTAGCAATAGCTTTAATACCCATCTTTCCTTTTGTAGGTGGCTTCAGATGACAACCAGCCTCAGCCTTTAACTGTCAGCAGAAGAAGTGATTCTATTACCTCTGCATCTCCCTCTACACACGAACACTCCCCAGTGCAGCCACGCAGTCCCGATTTACACTCAGCAGATGTGTGTACCCAGGACAACAGTTTGCACAAAGATGGCCATCCTATTCTGGATGAACAATATATTAAGGTTTGCGTGAATATAACCGCTACCTATAATAGTGTCAGTACTGTTATGGGTATGGCATGTTGCTATGGAAATGTTAGCATGTATCATATATATCCATAGTACAACTGAAATGTCATTACATCAGAAAAAAATACATTAAATTTAATTGTATTGGTTTGATCTCGTAGTCATTCAGAGTTTATTAGGACTGGTAGAATTCTAAAATTTCCTAAAGGACAGCTTTAATGACCCTGCATTTTTCTTACAGGTAAATGTATCAGATGACGGGGAGGAGACGCAACAGGAAGACTATGATAAGTTTAATATTTGCATCCCTAAAGAAGCAGCACAAAGAAATAACGAGGAGAGAGGACCTCCCTCAGATGTGCCTCATGATGCATTTTGCCCAGAGACAGATGGCATCACGATTGGAGAGACTGAATATAACTTAATCCTAGCAGATGATGATATTGGTATTACAAGAGTTCGGGGAACGGGCAAAGGGAAGGGGCGGAGTGTTAAGAGAAGAAGGCTGGCGTCACTGCAAGAGAAAAGAACTCCAGAGATGGACCGCCATCAGGATTTCTGGTATCTGGCTGCTGCAGGGATGGGGGGGAGTTTTGGAATGGACTACATCCAGGAGGGGCTAAAGGGAGGAGGTTTCATGTCAGTTGACCTTCCACAGTTGGACAAGGCCCTTGGAGAGTGCGAAGGAGACAAGGCTTCCTCGACATCCGCCAGCAGTTTGACACAATATAGCTTGGAGGACTCCAGCGGTGGTACCTGTAAGGGGGGTTCAGGGTTGGCTGCAAGTGAGGGTGTTGATGAGTCTGTGGCAGTGGTGGGCTCCACATCAAGCGTAGCTGGGCCGGTGATCTGCGAGCAATGTGGAATGACGTTCCCTTCAGTGCACACTTTAGCTGTCCACTCCTGCGCTGCTCACCCACTGTACTCCTGCCCTTGCTGCGGTAAACATTTCCAGCACTCTGCCAACCTCACCCAACACATGGCTGTGCACCGAGGGGCTGGAAAATCCCACCAGTGCCCCCTTTGCTACAAGACATTCACTCAAAAATCGACACTGATAGATCACATGAACCTCCACAGCGGCGAGCGGCCACATCATTGTGCATACTGCCACGCTCGCTTCGCGCACAAACCAGCGTTGCGTCGGCACCTGAAGGAACTGCACGGGAAAACGACGGCGCAGAACTTCCTGTACGAGCAGCAGGAGCAGGAGAGAGGAAAAGGTTCCAATCGAAGAATTCAAGGGGAGGGGTCTCTAGTTGCTGAACATACGTCATAAGCCAGAGCATACTAAAAAGGTCCTGCTGTGAAGAAGCGTGTCATGTAACAAGTGCTGAAAATGATTTTGAGGTTTTTGTGTTGTCAAGGTAAAGCCTTGAAAATGCATCTATTCATCTGCTTTCCCCTATTCCTGATCAGGATCACATGGGTGCCGGAATCTATATATTAAATATTGGCAGAATATTTATGCTTGAACAATAAAGGACAGTGGCCTGCCTTTTAATGGCCTTTTTCCGAGTGCATTTGCATTGCTATTATCAGGAATAGGGAAAGTACAGGAGTTGATCAGAACGTTACCGGCTTTACACTTGCTATTGCTATAATTTGATTAATAGAATTGATATCAAATGACTGTTTAAATATCTCCTACTGCTGTATATGCAAAATGTGATATTTCAAAGGAAATCTTTGAGCACAAAGAACCTTTCTTCAGTATGATTAAGTGTTTTGCACTTTCACACAGCTATTCTGAACCTTGGCTCATTTGACTGTTAATATGACGAATATTTTTAAAAATCTGCAGTAAGTATAAACCAAGTTTTAATCTAATTAAAGGTGTGATCTGTAATTGAGTATGGGCCATGGAAGTTGTACAGCGAAAGGTTGACACTTGAAGTCACCAAAAAGTAATCTTTTGATTAGGTCTGTGTCACACCTTTGAAAAGCTAAAATTTCTCCATGATTCACTGCCCAACCTAAATTTCTCGCCTGTTTGAAAGCATGCCAGCAGTGAAACACATTGATTTCTTAAAAACCGATGACAGGAAATGACACGATGTTCTTTAGCTCATGGCGTCAATGTAGCAGAACAACAGATCAGTAACTGCACCGCAGAGAAAATCAGAATTGATACTTTAATCACTCTGCTGAGATAAATGTAATTTGTGACGCTGTCAACCGGTTGGCCCTCTGTTGAATCAGTCCAACACTGTCAGTTTAAGGGAGAGGTCTATTTGAGCTATTGTTTATTCGAACTTGTACATCTTGAGTGTAGCAAACCTTAACTTTGACAAAGATTTTTGTAAATTCTTCTTTTTTTTAAAAAAAAAAATGTCAGATGTAGTTTTTCAGAACAGCCTGATTTACTGTATTTTAATATGTACAATGTGAGAACTTAGAAAACTGCCGTACTATAGAAGCAACTCCCATGTCAATAAAAAGTGAAAAGTTACAATGTCAAAGAAAATTGGTTTTGATCACTAGAAATCCTCACTGTACACGACTTGATTCCTCTTGTCCCTGTAGGAGCCTTTAGTGCTGTTCTGGACAGCTGGGAAAGAAGAGAGACATTTGTGAATGTTATTTCAGGTTGTAACAAGATGCAGAGTCTGAAAGGTTGCAAACAGGAGTTAGGAACTTGTATCTACCCAGTGAAGCCCACACTGATTTGCCAGTAGCAGCATCCAACATGGGCTGTTTTCTGGCAATACTGACTTTGATGTAAACATCTCCCACTGTGCTTCCATTCAACTGTGGGGAAAGAAAACAGAGTGGGTTTTTTTTTCCTTTCTTAAAAAATATTTCGTTTTTGTTTTGACTGGCTATCTGAAGAGATAAAATGTAAAAGGTTTTGTAGATATTGAACAGAGTAAACAGCATGAACATAAACAGTAATTTACTCCTAAAATGACCCAAACTCTTCAGTATGCTAATGCCATCATACAAACCTCAGCTACAGCCTGGTCTGCAGACTCCATCCTCTCAAATGTAATAAAGGCACAACTAGAAATAGAAACAGATTTCCATAAAATATCAAACTAGTAGGAGGAAACACAGAAGTCACAACACTGTTGCTGAATGGCTCTTTACTTGCGTAGGTTGTCCATGGAGAGATCTATGATGTTTCCATGTTGGGAGAAGGCAGAGCGCAGAGTGTCTTCAGTGAGCCCGGAGCCATACACGTACACAGTGTTGCCCTTCCTCACTCCTCTCCTCTCAGGGTATGAATCCGACCCTAAAAGTGGCATGGAGACAGGTAAATCAATGTGTCCTGGGCCTGCCATCACATATTACTAACATGTCTTTTGTGTCGCACTGCCTCCTTAGACAGTAAAAATCTGTCTCTTTTTAAATTTAAAAAAAGGTTCTGATACTCACGTCTGAAAGGTCCATCTCTGTCCCTCTCCCGATCTCTGTCTCGATCGCGCTCTCTGCTTCGGTCTCTGTCTCGCTCTCTGTCCCTATCCCTATCCCTGTCTCTGCCTCGGTCTCTGTCTCTGTCTCTGTCCCTGTCCCGGTCTCTGTCTCTCTCTCTGTCAAGGTCTCTGTCACGCTCTCGTTCACGGTCCATTTCACGGCTGGATGACATGCTGCCTCCATCGTCCTCATCTCTGTAGCGGTCACTCGAACTCACAAAGCTGTGGGTGTAATCATGGACCATGATATCAGTTTATATGACAACCTGTTTCCTGACTGATTATACTTTTTGGACATTACCTTTCATATAAAGATTTTCTGTGCACTCTTTTTGCAGACTAGAATAAAAACGGAGGGTAACAGAATGGGATCAGATAGCATTCTTCTGTCATGAACACGTATGTCAAAATAGAATATTCAAATAATATATTAACATACTACATAAATATGGCAATTTATGTTTTTGTAGCCTACCTCTGGCTCATCATCTGCAGAGACACTCCTTTGGAAAGGTAGAAAAGCAGGAACTGGACCTTTCTCAGGGTCCTGTGTTCGATAGGATATGGCATTTGAAACATGTAAAAAGGAAAACAATCGTCAGGTGGCACAGCTCACCTTGAGTTTGATTTCCAGCATTCGAGAACGTTTAAATCCTGAATTCTTGTTCTCTGATTTAATGGCACTGATTGCACCTGACTTGATCAGCATCTTTGCCTGTTCTGTTGCCATTGCAGTGTCAACAACGGGCTGGTCTGACAATGCTGCAATGTAGGTTAAAAATAAATTAAATACAATTAATTTGATATATGTACAGCATATTAACAGCATTTTAAAGATATATTCTTAACAAATGTGCTTTAAGGAACATTACTTCGGGAACATGACTGTGAACAGGACACAAAAGAAATAAAATGCTAAAAAAAAAAAAAAAAGAAATACCCTTACTCCGTTTCAAACCACTCTGGTTTGTCTGAGTAGTTGAACTCTGCTTTTTCAATGCAAGAAGGGCTTTTTTCTGAAAAGCAAGTGAGAATGGTTGAGGGTGGAATACAGTCAAAAATAGATAATAATAATAACATAATGACTTGGTAAACATCCCTTGAGTCATACAAAAGATGGCTAAGGAAATCATTCAACACCTGCCGTAGCAAATTGTTATATTACACGTCTGTCCGTTGTGTGACCAAAAAAGTATAAAAACTGTGGATCATGCCTTACCTTTTTCTTAAGTTTCGCATATTTTTTCTGCAGAGCCTCCTCTTCCTCCGTTAGTATACTTGGAAACGAGGCCATGCCTCTACAATTCAGACACTTTTATTAAATACAAATAAATTGTGGTTAGCAAAAGATATATGAGCTCATAAATAAATTACCGGAATTATCAAAAATTAACAGAAAACTCATTCACAACCTTTGCCTTTCCTGATTCCAATTCAATCATCGAGGGCAACGAGAATAGGTAAGCTAATCGACTAGCCATTAATTAAATATACTTAAGGCAATACAGAATACATATTTTAAACTCGCTGCAATAATAATAATAGTAATAACAATATGAAACACCTTCGCGACACTTTATTAAATGAATTCACTTACCAAATACAAATGATGTTGAAGATAGCGCAAAAACGTTGGCGCACGCCTATGACGTCAGGATATAGTTTTTTTATTTTGTTTATTGTTTAAATAAAATCTTTTTATCAAAGAAGCTCAGTTTCACAATCTAAAACCAACAAATGAAAAAATTCTGCAGCAAACCAAAACTATCAGCTTTAAAAAAAATAATAATAATGATACGCGTGTCAGTGTCTTATCACGTCGGAATTCGATCTGCTCCATATCACTTCTGCGCATGCGCTAATGTGTTCTCATATAGTCTCAGATATCTTTTGATTATTTTTGCCCACCGTCTTTTAAAACAAAAGTAGATAGATATTTTATGTTAATATAAAACTGCGTATTAACAATTCGTTTATCTTGCATTGTCGACGCATGAGTTGAAGTGGTCTGGAACAGATCATGTCCGTACACTTTTTAGCTTAGCTTGGTAGCTACCACTGCTTGGCAACTTCCTCATCG
The DNA here is from genome assembly GCA_016586285.1 of Arothron firmamentum. Taxonomy (NCBI): domain Eukaryota; kingdom Metazoa; phylum Chordata; class Actinopteri; order Tetraodontiformes; family Tetraodontidae; genus Arothron; species Arothron firmamentum. Next base: position 16,903 of record BJFM01003294.1, on the reverse strand, counting down.
ACATTAGTCGATTCCAACTTTTAGCATTTATTTGCGATCATGAACATGGATAGGATAAGTGAGTTATTGTTAATTTAATCCCAAATTCAATCATATATATCTGTAATACGGCTTAATCTGTATTGTTAAAATAACCCTTCGCTGGAGATTATGTGATAATGTGGCAATAGAGTATTTAGTATGGCTCTTGCCCATTAGAGCTCACTTAGAGCTTTCATGTTATCTGTCCCCCCCCCACCCCTGTGTTCTCTGCAGATGTGCCCCCCACGGGACCCATGGACCTGCCGCTGTCTCTGCTGGAGATGGGCTGCTCTGGCAGGTTTGAACTCATTACACACCGCATACCTGGCCAGTCTTTACCCCCTCAAAGCACGGTCAGTATGGTCCAGGGAAGAGTCCCTTTTTGCAAGTTTACTTCTGCCCTTTTTAATGCCAGAGGCAAATATGTTAACAAATAAGTGAAAGCATTAAAATGTATTTTCTTATAAAGTCCGTGGCATTATTATGAATTTAACAAATAAGCAAAATATCCATAGCAGGAATAAATGATGATTACATTTTATCTAAATCTGTTAACAACTATGACTTTTTATACATATCGGGCAGTCTTTTATATTTAAATTGTCCCATCTAGAGAATTTTGTTATTATCTGGCTTGTTTTCACCAAAATCTCATTAGTCCTGTTCTTGCCGACTAAGTCTATTGCACCTCTTGAGTATTTGGATTGATATTTGCCTCTGCAGTTGCCCCATGGGCTTCCTCCCACCAGCCTGACCTTGGAGAAAGAAGCAGAAAAACGTTTTTTACGGGACCCCTCTTGGCTTCCTATACACGACAAAGACTTGGCATTCCAGAAATTTCTAAAGTATGGATTCCTGCAGAAACTGATGATAGTGATCCAGTTGACAAAGATCATTTGGGAAGATATGCTGTATCATTTGTTTTTATCTTTATCAGAGTGACTCGAAGAGAAATTAATGTGGACTCCCTGCTCAGCTCCAGTCCGTCTCCGCTACACTCCGGTCTCACTGTTGTTAGAGATCCAACCACAGGAATGCTGCTGGACTTCACTGAGGTAGCTCATGGGCATTGCTGGTATTATGTAATTAGAAATTGTGACTGTGTGCCTCCTGTCTCGCTCGCCCCTGCCATCATCCCTCATGCCCACCCACCGTACATAACCCCCATAAACCCCCTTCAACACATATATATATATATATGTTCAGCAGCCCTGCCAGCCTCTGTGTGTGAGAATGGGAGCTTTTTCAGTTTTTTGGAAATTTTTGGGGGCCCGTTGGACTGAGGGCCTTGCATGACCTCCTCATCGAGGCGCACATTTCAGTGTGTGTTTATCTTTTGCTTATTTTTGCTTATTCCCATTTTTGTGCCTGGGCTGGTAGGATAGTAACCTGTGCGCCTAGGAGGCACGCAGAATAAATATTACTAATAATCTCATGTCATTGCGAGCATATTCTTGAACTGTGAGAGCCATTTTTTTGCACAATACAGATATTTAGCAATTTCTTTTTCAATAATCTTTAGGTGCTACAGGAAAACACTGGCCTGTCAGCCAAAAATTCTCTTTCATTTCAACGCCAACCTGGGCCTCCATCAGAGAGCCTTCGTGGAAGCAACACCAACTATCCTTTCCTCCCTGGTGAGATAGACATTTAAAAGATTTTGCAGTAAATTTTACATTTATTTATTGATATATGTATTATCTGAGAGTTACTAGTAGGATGTTTTTGTTTTGTTGGTGTTATTCTTTCATTACTTTCTTTACAGGAGGAATGGAAGAGCTAAGTTTGGACCAAATAAAGAAGAAGTCTGACTTGGAGAAGGATATAGACTTTGAGAGAAGTGATTCTGAGTTACAATAATAAAACATTGGTACCACTTCTTGTAGTTGTGTCACCTATTTGTGTATTAATTTTCTTTTTTATCGTAGATTTACTCAAAATCCCACCTGGCTTTAAATCTGGAATGGACTTTACTGACAAAGGTAAGATAAAAGATATTTATATTTAACCAATTATTATGGAGTTAAATGGTAATTTATTTATTTGCTTTATTTCTGAAGAACCTAAGGTGGCCAAAGCAGAGGTGAATCTCATGTCCCTACTGTCCACCTTGGATGACATTGCTGATTTTCGGTATGAGGAAGAACAACAGGAAGCCAAAGAAATTAACAACACTCCAAAAGTGCCAAGAACCAACAGCCTTGAAGATCTGGGAATCAAGGTAGTACAGGGTTTGGGTTTTTTTTTACCTTTCATTATAGAAAAGTTGATTTACAACTGCTTTAACAACAGTTTTTGAAAGGGGATTGTTAATTACAGGATTAATCAAAATATAAAGCGTATTTTATAGCATGGTTGTATATCTCACCACTCAGAATGGTCAGCATGTTAAGGTTCAGAGTTCAAACTTGTGTAAAATGGTTGAAGTGTTTAGTCTTGAGGTTTCAATTTCCACAGGCTGCATAATGTAGTTTGGGATAGACACAGTGAATTAATTCCGCCGACCTTTCATCAATCTCTCATCTCCAGGATGCTACCTTGTCCTCATCTCAGGCAGAGAAAGAAACTAATGATGGAACAAAGACCAAAGAAAAATCAGAGGAAAATAAAAAATGGGCGATTCCCGTGAACATAACTTCACCCTGCGATGATTTCTATAAACGCATCCCCAACCCAGCGTTCCAGGCCAGTAGTATCATTTTCTGTTGCTACATCATGTTGCTTCTTGTGTTCATCTTTATAAAGTAGAATTTGTGTCTGCTTGTTTTTGCTCAGTGGCCATTTGAGCTGGATGTGTTCCAGAAGCAGGCCATACTCAGGCTGGAGGACCACGACTCCGTGTTTGTAGCTGCACACACATCTGCTGGCAAAACAGTGGTGGCTGAATACGCCATCGCTCTTTCCCAGAAACACATGACAAGGTGTGTATCCGTCAGTACAACTGGATTTATTTGGGCTGAAAAAGAGAGGAGTTGGGGGGGG
>BJFM01003293.1:0-18997 GCA_016586285.1 Arothron firmamentum | reverse complement strand
TATATATATATATATATCTTTATTTTTTATTTTTTTTTACAGTATATACTGTATATTTTTTAGCTAAATCTAACTTAAGTTCAGGCTGTGGAAGGAGCTCACTACAACACAAAGACTCCATCACCCCAAAATGGCGAAAGGATCAACAAGGGGCGAATGCAGCGCCTTTCTGGTGATACTGGCGGAAAAGTCAGGAAGATGAGAAGATTTCTACAGCCCTCTAAGACAGAAGCTCACCCAGGTAGTAGTTGACAAACTCAGCTGAGAGGGCGGGCTGCTTATGTTTCCTGCGCCCGTCGAGGCTGGCGCTGGCATCAGACGTGTCCACGGGGAAAATATCGGTGCTGATGCCCATCAGCTCTGCCTTCCTCATCAGCTTCCTGATGGCTGAAGCGCTGGAGGTCAAAGGTCTCGGTAGCTTCTCCCGTGGCACCCATGCCTGCGGCCGGGTGTTCCTGGACAACTCGGCTTTTGTCCTGTACTGCTGCAGGCGAGTGGTGATGCGGGCCTGCAAACGCCACACACACGTCCATAATCACAACACACTCTTCTTCATGAGCAAGAAATAGTCATAAAGATAAGAACTTTGCAAGCCTTTTGCTTGACAAAGCAAACTCGCTATTATTGAGAAAAATCCAATGGCTTTAAATCTCGTTTATCTCGTCAGAGGCGCCACGCTGACGATAATGGAAACCTTGATTATGTCAACAGACATTTTTCCATCTTGTTTTCGATTCTTCAACCTACGTTACACGAGCAGCATGGAAGGACAGCAGTTTAGCCAAACATTAAGAAGACACATCTTTCTCCACACGCCTTTCACTCTGCAGGAGTGCAGGGTGTGAGTGAGTGATGCCGATGAGTGAGCTGCAGCAGCAGCAGCAGAAAGGAGTGAAACTAAAAATCCAGCTGGTTTGATCAGGGTGGGTTCAGGCTGCTAACAATGAATCAGTCTCTGCAACGCCTTGGATAGGCTAGACTAGCAACAAACAGGGAATTATTTCAACTTCAAATATAACAGGCACAACAACCCAATCAGACGCAACCCAAAGGGTCATTTTTGACTCCTTGGGATGAGATGAGTCCCCCTCATGAAGAGTCCGAGGTGGGGTTCTCGATCAGATAGACCAGGCTGACGCTTGGAGAGCGTGTGGGGGCTTGGTGGGGTGAGAACGGCCTCTGGAGTCTTACCTGAGCTTCAGGAGGCAGCTGTCTCTCTCTCTCCTGCAGTGAAACTTTACAGTAAGACTGCAAGGCGAGATAATTCTTCCTTTTCCACTTCCTGTCAAAGCGGTCTGCATGCTGTTTGCAGTATGCAAAAAATGGATCTGCAATATCCTGAGGAGACAAACACCAGTTGTCAGTCCAGTGATATGTGAAAGGTTAGTCTGCCCCTCATCCACCAGCACTTCCATGGCCCCCCTGTGGCACATGTTTGCTTGCTCTGCTCTTCAACACCATGACTTCATTCTCCAAACACTTTGGACTTTTTGCGTGCTGTATTTTCATATTTTTGCTCTTCTATTAGCAATAGCATTGTAGACAGAAGAGCAAGGCAAGCATTTCCTTGCACAGTGAAGTCTGCTTCAGTCTGTGCACAACAACAAAAGGCGTGAATCTTCAACAAGCACAGAGACTTTGTGGAGTCGCTGTAACCAGGCTACATCCGCACCAAGATGGCTACATCCTTCTGACTTGTTGCTGCCTAGATGGATGCTTCCTCTTAGCGGTTTATGTATTTTGAACATACAAAAGGACTAATATTCAGCCCCTGAAGTGCCCAAAAACAAATAATGTGTTGTGTTTTGTTTTTTCTCTCACCTCTTCTGCTGCAGCCTCAGACAAAAGTCCTTCCCTCTGTGCACAGGTGACATGGAAATAGGAACGGCACATTCCAGCATCACAGCTGATGCACACACCAGTTCGGGCAAAGCGGGCATCCTCACAAAAGCTGCACTCCTAAACGCACCAGAGCCCAGGAGGAAAGCAGCACACACAACGTCAACAGCGGCTTGACCAGCTGCTTGGAAGAGTTTCTTCTGAAGCCTTATTTGCTCTGAGTGTCTGAGTTTTGGTGTATTTTCAATATCAATATCAGCCCAGCGTGCAACAAATGCAGTGACTACATTTCAGTCATTCCTGAAGAAAGAAGCTTTCTTCAACGACTGCTGCTGCTCTCACAGGTAAAACCTCCCATCCCAAACTGCAACCAAATATTCTGCAAAGTTAAGTATTAAAAATGTTCCTGGCAACTTCTTTTTGTCCTGAATCCTTTTGAGCAGATTCATGACAGGCAACATAACTTAAATTAAAAAAAAGGATACTTGCCTTTGCCCCATATTTGGAATAATTCATTTCTGTGAGTGTCACTGGTCGCAGTTTATCAATGTCTCCAAATGCTACTCCAGGAACATAAAGAGCACAAACGACATGCACCCATCTGAGCAAACACAAAAAAGAAGAGAGAAAAGCAAGCAGAGAAAGCAGAGAAAATCAGTTTTATGTATAAAAAAAACAACAACAAAAAACAAAAACAAAACAAAAAAAACCATCACAACTGAGTTTCATTTTTTGAAAGTTCCCCAGAGTTGACATGTAAACTGTGGTGACTTCTGCTCAGTTTCAGGTATCACACTGAATATGTGGCTGTTTGCACTTTTGCATTTAATGTGGCTGCAGACAATAAGCAACGTTACACTGGGAAACGGGCACACAGAGAGGCGTCCAAACTGCTACTAAGAAGAAAAGGACTCCTGGATTTCTGGAGCCTTGGACTCCAGCAACAGTTTGCTATGACAGAATTTCAAATGTGGACTTTAGGGAGGAGAATCTGAAGTCCAATATAAAGATATCCATCTCAAGCAAGCAACAGCTTCACAGTTTAATTTGCTGTGTTTTTCATGCTCTAGTGAAGTAGTAAATTCGGGTGCAGCCTAGCTGAGGAGCACTATCAGCGATAACGTGGCTGAAGTCTCCACGCTTCACATAACACACTCTTTTCTCTCATTCCTTCTCTTCCTCTATCTCTGCTCTTGCCTCATCCCCTTCTCTCATTGCTCTGTGGATTCTCTCCCTCTCTCTGTCTGCCTTAATTCAACTTTCTTCTCCTCCCAGCACAGAATACGTGTACCACTGAACTTGTACTGGCCTCAGCATATCAACCAGCTCAGGTCATTAACTGAGGCGTTGTTTGTTGCTGGACACGTTCCACGCGCTGCCTCCTGCGAATGCCAACTGCCTGCTGGGTCAGTGTGTGACAGTAACCCACCTCCCAGCATCTGTCTCCTTGAAGATGCCATCCTGGTTGGGACACAGCTCACAGCTGGGGGTGACTCCGTTCTTGCAGGCATCACAGAACCAAGGCTCTGTCGAGTTTTCTGAGGTGGAGCTCATGATTGAGTCGCTCTCGCCGTCCACACCATAACAGCCTGCAAACACAGACAAGGCTTCCCTTTCCATCTCTGTCAAATAATGACACAAATATCCACACTGTCTCTAGAAGCCGGGCTCCTCCTCATGTGTTTGTGTGCTGGTGACATCCACAAGTCAGCTGAAGAGCATTTTCCCGGTAGCTTCACCGTGTGCTGCCCTCTGGACAGACTGGCCTGAAACGCAAGATGGGTCAAATCCAATCACAGCGTCTCAGAGGGCACCGGCTTATTGATACGAAAGCAAGAAACCCTCGGTTCACACCCTCATGAATGCTAAGCATTCTTTGGGGCAGCCGAAGCTCAAGCCAGTGACGTTTAGGCCAGTGAATGAGTCCCAGGTCCCAATGCTCCAACAGTGTCCTTCAACGACAATGTCAACTTCAAAGTGCTTTGACAGCTCTGTTTTAGTGTATGAATGCTTCTCTCAGCTGATTTGCAGGGTGCACGCTGCCACAGACGCCCCTTCAAGTATGAACAAGCAAACCCAGACTAATGTTAAGGCTTTTGCTTAGACAGTTTTATACAAATCTAGTCCATTTCCATTTTAAATTAAGAACTCATACAGTAAACTACGCAACCACAAGGAAACTCGAGCGCTGCTGCACGGCTTAAAGAGGTGTTGCTAGGAGGGCGCGTAGTTTTGCACACAATATCAACGTCTCTCTGAAGGATGTTGATAAATGAGAAACCTCCAGAAGGAGCCACTGATTTATCCGTGAAGGTCTAGCAGAGTCAAGAGGAAGCCGTTTCATTCCTGATGAGAGGCCCAGCGGTCTCTCCATGAGACCTGCATGGATCCCTCAGACCTGGCTGAACCAGCACCTGCACTGAGAGCTTACACTGCTTTCTCCTGGAAAATGCAGAAAATCATCCGCTGAATTGTGCAATACCAGTGGCGTGTACTTTTGCTTATTTAACACCGGAAAGAAGATAATTAATGAAAAACATTCCATTTATTGTGCTGCAAAGTCAGTAAGTATTCTAACGTTATAACAAAGCAAACTGCACATTCAATAGAAAAAGCAGGAACAGAAGAAAGAATTTGAATGTTGTGCTCTTAATTTTCTGAGGTTGCCTAAACAATTACTTGGCTGATGTGATTTCTGAGGCAGCTATTACACCCGCAGACGTGCTCTTCACTACCAATGAGGGCAGCAAACACCAGCGCGCCTCAATGAGAAGATAAGACTGGAAGTGCTAATTCAGTCAACAGCTTCTGGCTGCTGGAGCCACGCTAAGACTCGCAAATCACAGCCTCCATTTTCTGCGTGCCTGTCGCTGTGTGCTGCTCTGGAGAGCCGGCCAGCTCTGACACGGCAAACACGGAGCCAGATGGACTGCTTCTGAGGGCTTAGCTTAGCGCGCTGTCACACAAGACTGGCTATATGGTTGGAAATCAATAATTCTCAACTATTTTCACAAGTTGATGAATTTATCTTCACTCTTTACAGGTTGCTCACATTTCATGATGTGCAATCAAAAGAGGAAGACGCCAGCGTGAGGAATCCTTTCATGTAGTTTGGGAGAATGTTTTACCAAGCGAATTATTCTGAAAACATTTTACAGCAACGTTTTCAGAATATTGGACAATTAGGACAAGGACCCAGCTGGTTCAGACACTGACACCCTCCACATTTATCCATTCATTCATTCATCCATCCATCCATCCATTCATTCATTCATTCATTCGGCATGAGGGAACTCACTACTTGGTAAAGAGGTCTTCCTAATCCTCAGAGAGAAAATTCTGTTGGTACAGCAGCACAGTTTAAAAAAGCAGTGCAAGCAATATATGCATCTGGCAACATACAGATGAATTCAATATATGCATCTGGCAACATACAGATGAATTCAATATATGCATCTGGCAACATACAGATGAATTCAATATATGCATCTGGCAACATACGGATGAATTCAATATATGCATCTGGCAACGTAGAGATGAATTCAATATATGCATCTGGCAACATACAGATGAATTCCTTTAAATGACATGATTAAGTGGGAGCTCGAGTTGTGGCCAAAGAGATGTCATAGTAAAGAATGATTTTTGATGATGATTAAATACGTATGGTGCCCGTGTCTTGATGTTATGATTATGCACCACAAACAGATTCCGGTGGTCCCCTTATATTATCATTGGTTTAATGAAAGAGTTGAAATTGTGCTTGTGACCATTAGCAGACCGGCAACAAGCAAACTTCAACACGGGCTAAATCTGCTGGATCCTTCCCCTTCGCTGATTGGACCTCCACACTGGTTTAACGGACTTATGGCTGAACTGTGGCACACATCTTTGGTGTTCCTTTTAAACTGAGATACAAAGTTCAGCCTGTTAAGCCTTGGCTTGCAGGCTAATATGGGCTAAGCTGACAAAAAATGATGACTACAGGATACCTTTATAATCCCTGATGGGATTATCCTTGTCAGAATTGAAAAGCCTGGCAAAAGGAAAAATGAGGAAATGCAACGTTAAGTGAGCCAGGTCTTTCCAAATATACTGAGATAAAAGAAAAACAATGTTTCCGGACATCCCAAAGGCTAAATGGCTAGGTACAGACAAATTCAGGGATAGAAAGTCAAATCATTAGGGTTAGGGTGAGGTCATGCTAAAAAAAAAGTTAAAAAAAATAAAAAAAATTCTTTGCAGTTAAAATAGGTAAAACAGCTGCGTAGTGTCCTGAAATACTTTGATGGCTCACACTGTCATTCTGGGAATTCACTGAAATAGCAGAGAGATGAATCCCAATAAGAGGAGGAAAAGGTAACAGCGTACCTCACACATCCTACCAGCAAGAGGAAAACACGGGAGCATCTCTGATCTCCACCTTCCCTCCAGGTTACTAGAACACATTCAGGAAACAAAAACAGCAGCTTTGCAATAGAGAGCAGCCACTGGGGCAAAAAGACCATCCAGAAGAGGAGACTGTCAGACGACTACACTCACAATGACTGCTCTGAAAATCAAAAAGAAGACTGGGAAGAAGATGGACTCTACGCTCTGGAAGTGAAAGAACTCCAAAAGTGTTTCATCTCTCCCCTGGTTGCAGTGAATCCATCGTTCCTGCCAAGCTCTCATCATGATCAGAGTTGAGTGAAGAGGAGCGCTGGACGCTGGCAGCGACCTCAGCCTCCACCTTTTCCCTTCTGTCACACCAGCACAACCTTCAACAAGGTCATCTGTGATCTCTGAAGAAGGAACGCGTTATGACTACAAGTTCAGGCGTGCTAGAGTACGGCCAGCACTACTGCCCACAGCAAGACGGCTGTGGGTTCAATTCCCAGCCAAAGCTGTCTAACTATTATGCTCTGTGAGTGTGTGTGTCTGTGTGAGTGTGTGTGTGTGTGTGTGTGTGTGGGTTTCCTCCAGGTGCTCCAGTTTCCCCACATCAAAAGGGATAAAGGGGTGGTTATTGAAAGCAGGAACTGGTACTTGCCTGACTCATCCATATAAATATAGCTGAAATTAAATGCAGAAGGTTTAATGAGTTGGCTTTGCCCGATTGTTTGTCATATGCTTGAGCATTCCCACTTCCACAAACATAAAATGAAGATTTTTTCATTCCACTGTGCTGCAGATAATCTGTCCTTGGGGACAGGAAGGACGGGAGTGGAAGCTGGCAAATGAGGATCAGAATGTGTATTTCGGAATTCTGTAAATTTTATATGTTTCTTAAAACAGACTTCTATATTCTGTAATTAGGAGCAGAACTATTATATATTATTAGATATTTATGAATAGTTCCCTTATTTATCGTAATTTTAGAACATTGCTAAATACTTTTGTTTCATATTTCTTACACACAGTTTAAGAAATATTGCCTTTGTCGCTGGAAATGTCAACAGCAACAATTTCCTGCCCTGGATTAATAAAGTATTCTGATTCTAATTCAAAGTTTCAGAACCAAGTCCTGTATTTCACTTTAACAGTTACATAACCCGTGGCCTTTATGTGCTCGTGATTATCCGAAATAAAACTTCTAAATTGTGGACTCAAATTGAATTCCACCTGATTTCATTTCTAACTACTCAGCAGCAGCGTTTGAGCCGTTCAGTCAGGTATTAGTCGGAGGGACAGAGCGGTGCTTTTCCCCCGGTGCCTGCTCGGCGTGGCTCGACTGGAAGCGGTTTGGTTGGCAGGGAGGGACTAAAAATAGCAGCTAATCTACTGGGGGTTCCAATCGTGGCAAGTTGAGCCAAATGTGTTAAGCGGGTCTGGTAATGTTCTAACTGGTTGACGTGACTGACGAGGCACCAGAGAGCGGCCTTAAAAAGCCGCAAAGCTGCCATTTTTAACACCTTGCAACAGTGACAGCGCCTCTTCTTTTGCTCTACAAAGACATAATAAAAGCTACCAGCATGGTGGTCCACCAATGAGGTCCAGACGCTCGTGAGCTGTGTGCAGACAAGAGAACCCAGAGGGAGCTGCCCGGTGAGACCCACATGAGCTGTCCCGGGAGGGCTTTGAGCCGATGGCCGCTCAGGGCCAGCAGGCAGAACTGTCACAATGAGAAAAGCTTCAAACACCAAAGACCACTACCGGACCACCTAGGACCCAAGTGGGACCAACAGAAAGGACTGGAAGTGCTTTCATCACACTGGCAGTATTTACGACAACAACCGTCCAGCAGCAGGACGGAGAGCAGGCTCCACCCGGCCACACGGTTGGTGGAACCTAGACGGCGGATCGGAGGCTTTACTGTTACCGTTAGCATCTTTTACGTGACTTCCAATTTTGCACATCGTAAATAGGCTGGATGTTGCTGCCGACTGTAAAAAAGAAAGGAAGGAGTCATGATTTCTGTCTTTTCTGTGAAGACGCTGCTGAGAAAAGTGCAAACCAAACAATTCTCAGAGCCGTTTTGTTGTAATGAAGGGACCCGTCACATGGATGTTCTCCAGCTGTTGTCTGTGTCGCATCCCAATAACACCAACCGAGCCCCAGGTTGCCCTGCAATGACCCCGCCCATGTCGGGCTAGGCCTCAACTGCAGGGGAAAACCCCCGTGAACACAGAACGGCAAAGAGTCAGCCCACAAGTGAGCTTGATGTCGTCAAGTTGCTCCATCCACCCCATCACTCAGTCATGAAGTCAGTGGTGGGTCCACATCCAGGCTGCCAGGCACCACTGAGCTGCAGTAGAGAATGGCCGACGTCACCACACCTAAGAGGCCTGGATTCCCAAACACGATGTGACAAAGCCAAAAACAAAACAAGGATGTGTAGAGATGCCTTTGAAAGATGGAGACGGCTGAAAGCGCAGAGGAATTTAAAGAGCAACACCGGAGGTGCTCATTTCCTGCTGGACAGGTAAGATTCAGCTAACTTTGGCTAACTCAACCCTACTTAAGAACGTCATGCTCAACAGTACTTTGAATGTGATTGCAGAGGCAGATTTCACCACTAACTCACTTCCAGACTGCCCCCAGCCTTGGATGGGTGGAGACAGATGGAAAAATCATGAGTAACTTTACTTACCTTCGTGCACAGTCACCCCACAGTTGTCACACTGGATGATCTCATCTGCATCCTCGCTGTTGTCACCCAGACAGACGCAGCAGATGAGTATGTGCTGAGTGCTCCAGGTCTGGGACCTGTCCTGCAGAGCATCCTGGGAAATGGAGAAAGAGAGCTACAGTAAGTCTGCTTCACCCACGATCAGTCTGATCACAGATAAAAAACGCGCAGCATAGCTCCACCTCAACATCAGCAAAAGCAGAGAGCTAGTGGAGACGAGGGGAACTCCACGGCCCCGCCCACATCAGACCTGACCTGGACTCATCACACCAACATCATCACAAAATCAGCCACTGAGGAGGGTCAACATCCGCTAACCACGTCCAGCGCTGGAGGAAGAGGCCTGATCTGCTCGTAGCAGACCTTCAGCAGCCCGGTAGCAGACTGGTCCGACCGCTGCCATCTGATCGACAGTAGCCCCGTATCAGGGCCCGGGACACAGGAACAGTGTATTCCACAGGCCAGAAGAACGTTAAACTAGCTGGCCAAAAACTCCCACACTGTCATACCTGCACATGAGAACTTGGCCAAATGTCCCACTACTGCACATCTACACCCGTTTCTCCACTCCTTTTTACATACAGCTGTGGTTTGCACCATTTCAACTCAGAATGTTGACACCTCACTTTTCCCACTCCCTTTGCTCTTGTTTATGTTCAGCATGATGCTGGAAAAATGTTTTACGAATATAGTTATTGTGAACGTGAGGATCAAATCTTGAATTTTTTCATGAAAAGAAAAACCAATGTTGACAAACGCAACACTTGATAAAAACTGAAGAGTTTTCTGAGCTGAATGTTACTTTTTGAGAGATTTCTGGGATTGAACATGGATAGATGTTAAGTCAGAGTGGAAATAAGGTCTGAAGAAGCAAAGAGCTAACTCTGAGCAGTCGACCGTCGGAGAGCTAATCAGAGGAACGTTTTCATTCTTTCATTGAGTGGAAGAGCTCACCTCGTTGCCTTTCCCCTGAGACATGCTGTCATTAGTTAGCTCTTCATCAAAAGCACTGCTGCTCTTCATCTGCTTCTTCAGCTTTTTCACCTCTTTTTCACTATCACTGCTCTCACTGTTGTTTTCGTCATCCCCATCTTCTTTTCCATCTTCATCATCATCATCGCCATCATCGTCATCGTCATCATTATCGTCATCATCATAGTCGCTGGCACTCCCATCCTCCTCTTCTCCACCCCCTGCTTTCTGGGTAGCTGCTTTGCTTTTCTTCTTTGCTGCGTTGGGCCTCCAGTCATTGTCGTCCTCGCTGTCGTAGTCGTCCATTTCATTCAGTTCCTCCATGGTGGTAAAGTCCAAGAGAGGACGATTCCTTCGGAAATTCCATTTCTTGGGCTCCGTCTGAGACTCTTCTGGGTTCATGGTGCTAGACACTGATGCAGCTTCAGTGCTGGAACTTGGTGGGGTTTCAGTTTCCGGTGTCTTCTTGTTCTTGCGACAACTTTTGGACGGGGTGATGGAGGGGTTGTCTTTGTTGGAACTGTCTGAAGACAGAGGCGGCTTGGTCTTCTCCTCATCCTCCGTGAAGTGGTCCTCAGCAGCCAGGTCTTTGACTTCCTCTTCATCGATAGCATCATCTGCAGATGCAGCATTTTCCGAATTGCTCCCTGAGCCAGCAGCACTCACTTTAGAGCCTTCCTCATCGCTGCCATTACCTGTACCATCTGATCCTGCAAAACAACATGAGGCAGAGAAGGAGTCCATTAAAAACTGCAAGAAAAAACAGTTTCCTCCCCCAGGATAGTCTTCTACAGGGGCAGCGCAGAAAGTAGTCCACTGCCCTCCGCTCTCCAGAGCGGCTGCTGATGCTTGTCGTCTCTGCTTTCCCTTTGAAGACTTTCACTTTTATGCAGATGATTCACAAATAAATCTACCCCTTAAAGTGGCAGCTGCAATTCAATTCAACTTTATTTATGTAGTGTGTGCAATCCAATTTTTCTGAAGGTGAATTACTGTAGAGCCCAGAGCCTGACCCCCAAGAAGCAACACTGGCTGGAAAAACTCCCTTGAACAGGAAGAAACCTTGAGCAGGACCAGGCTGATATGGGGAACCTCCTACTGATGGACAGATGGTTAAAGGAGGAGGAGAAGGACAGATAGAGGAGGAGGAGGACAGAAAATAGACAGGACACACCCATGTATCATACATGCAAATATAGCAAGTCTTGAAGATGTTGAAAAAAAACTGAGCAGGTCAGTGGGGACGGTCAGCAGCTCACTAAGTTAACGCCTGGATGGCTTTAAAATATCTTATATTTTCAAACTTGCTGCTGAAATGGACCAAAGAACTGTACTAGATGGGTTTTTACTTGCTGACAGGTAACTGGTTTCGAAAAACCAGTGAGATAGTCATTGATCCAATAGCCACAGTCATCGTTCTAGCTAAGCTAATGCTGATAAGGAGAACAGGACCAGCTAACTTTCAGCACCATCTTAGCCGCTCCTCTGTCTGGGGGGACCACCGCAGCTACACATGCTTAGCTCTCACCCACTGACTCCACATTTTAGCATTTTGTTCATTGCATTTGGATTTATGATGTATGTGGCTGCTCTCCTCCTCCTTGCTTTATTTTATCCTAATGGAATCAACTTCTTCTGCTTACCTGAAGAATCTCCCACCTCAAAATCACTGTCATCAGAGCTGTCATAATCCAGGGCATCAAGGAGAGAAGCAGCAAGCGGCTTCACTTGTCTGCGTTTCAAACTTCTATCCACTGAAGAAACCAAGACAACAAACACACAACAGTTATGCTACTTAAATATGGACACTTTCTTAAACTCTTTTCAGTAACTTAGTAGAACTAGATTCACCTTCTGTGTTGAAAGGAGATGTAGTGTTTGTGTAATACTAATCAATTGGACTGAAAAACAGTATATCAAATACACATAAAGTAAATTACATCGATGCTGACCCATGCAGATATATGTCATGATATCTTATCATTTTATCACTCATTAGCCAATTAACTTGACTGTAAATGGCTTTTTTACACTCCAGTTTTGTGTGTGTGTGTGTGTGTGTGGGGGGGGGGGGGGGGGTTTGTTTGTTTGTTTGTTTTTTATATAGGCTAAAGGGCAAAATGGGCATTTGCAAAGAACAAAATCATCATGCTGATCAAACAAAGAAAACACATTCTAACTAGGGAAATGGAGGAAACCTCTGTTGATAATAACAAATAATAATAATAATAATAATAATAATAATAATAATAATAATAATAGTAATAATAATAATAATAATAATAATAATTTAAACATCTTTTCAGTTTGGAAAAGCAGCTAAAGTATGTCTCACAAGCAAATAGGTCGTACAGTTTGTGTTCAGTAATTTACCCTAGAAGCTGTTTATCACCAAGCAAGCTGAATTTGAAAATGTTATTCACGGTCCACTCTAAAAACCACAATTAGCGCATCTGCTTTAATTAACGTTACTGTTAGCATCATCAACAGCTTCCAGGTTTGATATCAAATTACGCTACTCGGACACTCGAAGTCCATTCAAAGATAGTTTGGAGCGAGAGACAAAAATTTAAGGTCACCATTTGAAAAAGAATAAAATGTTCACCTGAGGAAAGAACACAAATATGCGTTAGCATTGTTAGCAATAGCAGTGCTAGAGCTACATGAGAGCTAAACTAGCATAGCCAACAACTGGCGGATAGATCATGCCGTTAATCTGTACAAGAACGGTTTCAACAAATCATTCAAGAACGAAGGCAAAAATAGGAAAATCTCAACTCACTGCGAACTTGATGTTTAACACAGATAATGAGGACAGTCTTCTTTTAGACGCATGACACTGTGGACAACTGCAGTGACGTCACCGGGACTGGTGACGCTCCAGACCGGAAGTAAGAATGAAAGAAATGAAAGAAAAGAATGAAAAACGGAGGGAAAAAGGGAAACGAACACCCGAAACCAAGTGGAAATTTCGAACACGTTTGTAATATTTGATCACAAATTAGTGCAGAATACGCTTTAATTATAAACGTTTCAGACAAGCTTTAAAATTCCTCTTCTCGCATAAAAATGTGATTCTTATTCTTATGTGATTTCCTATTTCCTTCCATCCATCCACAGCTGTGCACTGTTTTTGGACATGAAGGAGAAAGAGAGAGAGAGAGAGAGAGAGAGAGAGAGAGAGAGAGAGAGAGAGAGAGAGAGAGAGAGATGTAGCCTAATGAATAATTCGGACACCGACTTGAGAGAAGACGGGAGAAGGAGCAGAAAAGAAGATGGTGCTTGCATGATGACAAATAGCTCCAGATTGTACTTTTTTATCAGTCTGCAACAAAAGTTTGGCGATATCAGCTGTCATCTTTGTCATCATCTTTATCAGCATAGCCTTTGTTTTGCATCCGTCCTGCTTAACTTACGCTGACATACAGTTTATGAACTGAGAGGACTTCCTGAAATATAAAATATTTTCTTCTGTCCAGTTGTTATTTACCTGGGAGGGAAGACATTTCTTTTTGTTTTTGATCTTGGATGCACTTCTTGCAAACTCTCAAGGACAATATTTAAATTTTACTTAAATTTCAATTAATCGCATAGTACTTTTACTCCTAGAGTACTTTTACTCCTTCTTGAGTAACAATTTTCAGTAGTTTGAATGAGATTTTAAACAATGTAAGCTAAAGCAAAGAGACAAAAGCATTTATGATTGAGATTAAAACTGTGATGAGCAATACCCAAAATGTACAAAAGAAAATGCTAAATCATGTAACAGATGTCACAAAAAAATAGAAAGTATTAAAAAAAAGTAAATAATGGCCATTAAATTTTAAAAGAAGAAAAATCATATTCATCCTAACAACTTTGCTTCTTGTCGTGTAAACATGCAATTCTTATTTTATTCATACTGAAAATGACCAGAACTTCATTGACCTGAGGGAGATTTTAATTTAATAGGAGCCGCTGAAAATTCAGAAGGGCCCAGAGCAACGAGTGGAAATGATGAGAAATATCAGTCAGACTGATGAGCCAGAGGACAGAAGCAATTACACATAACACAAGCTTTAGGAAATAAAAACATTTCTGGAAAGACACCTGAGGTTTACAAGCTCATCTGAAGACGAGTAATTGCATTACAAGTTATTTATGATTCCAGAGGTGAAGCGCAGGCAAACGTCGGTGCTGGTTTCCAGCTCTGCTCCGTCTCAGGATTTTGCATTTAAATTGGAATATTGGTGCTGGAAGTCACCTGACACTCTGTTGACTATTTATTTTTCATTACTGACTTTACCTTCCAGTCCTGACCTAAAGAAAGTAACGTAGCACCAACCAGCTGGATGCGCTGATTCCACAGCGTTGCAGAACATGTTTTAGCAGCGTCACACTGTGCTCATAGAAAAAAAACATCATTTAATTTGATGGACATGGACAGAAGTACTTCACTGTTCAATGGCTGTTGAGCAGCACTTTAATAGCTCCATCAGTATTCATTTAATTAGCTGCATTTTGACTGAATGAAAATGACTCAAAGTGATTGACTCAGATTATCCACTTAATCTGCTTGAGATACACGGGTGCACTTCAGGTTTGAACTGAAGATCAGTAAAGCAAAACTACCACACAACAAACAAAACAGTCTCAAGAAGCATCTGTAGCCTGCTGGAGCTGCAGTGACCCGACCCGCACGTATGACGACCACACTGCTTCAGCTAAGGCCGGTGAATTCTGGGTGCATGCTTCCTCTACTGCTACAGAACAAAGAGAGCTGCGCTTGAAACTGATCCTGAAATGACACCAGCTGTGACGCACCTCCTAATTTTCTGTTAATGGAACTTTCTCATCAGATGGAAACAAATCTGGACTTTTGAGAGCTGAAAGTATCGACGGCCTGACTGCTCCGCCTGCTCCGCCTGCTGATTTCTGCCCTTGGCCGACTGGATCGTTACTGTGGTCATCAGATGTGTTTGATCCAGATTTCATCTTTAACACAAGTGAAACTCCTCCTCATCTGTGGGACTTGCATCATCTGTCCTCACAGAGATGGATGTTTACACAGGAGCAGCATGCACAAACACACGCCTCCCAAGCACAGGCAAGGTTAGCGGGCGCCGTCGAGAGTGGATTCATTAGCTCTGGCACCTTGACATTATGTCACTGGGCTGTGAAAAACCTCTCTCCCAGATCCAATCATTTGCACCCAAGCTTTCAGCTCTGCCACGTTGTGCATTAAGATGTTTCGCTCACTTTCAAACCGCGTCACTATCTGAAATATTCTCCAGAAATGCAGATGGGATATGTCTGACAACTTCCAATTTCCTTTCAAATGCACAACTATTTATAACATTTGCAGACGCTCTCCTTCGTGCTCCTCTCCACGCTGTCTCCATTTGTCTGATGGATCGGCTGTCATATTCCCACAGCGCGGTGCTTCTTCCACGTTACCGACGTGTCTCTCCTCCCGACTGCTTCTTACACTTTTCCTGCCTTTTGGTTGGGCGGCTGTTTCCAGCCTGCTCGTAAATACAACCCTGCAGAACAGCTGAATCATTCCGAACATCTTTTACAAAATTAAAAACAAATTCTCAAAGAGAAACAAACCCTGACGAGCTTCTGCAGCCTTCTTCTCTTTCTTTTGAGTCCATCCGTCCTTATTGAAAAGGTTTGGAAGGTGATTTCAGCTGAAACTAAGAACGTTCCTTCATGCTTGCTTCAGGACATGACCCAGCAGCAAACCTCAACAGAGCAGAAATCAGCTGGCATGATTTCACCTGCTGCGCTTTCCAAACATCAAAGATCATCTCAAATCAAAGTCATCGTCATGACTGAGGTTGTAACTCTGCAGTTTATCTTCCTAAAGAAAACAGAAAAGATCGTTCTCTTCTTTTAAATATTCTGCCTGTTGTTATTCATTGTGAACTACAGAAGGTTTGAAGAAGCAAAGCTCTGGTCCTCAGAACAATAGTGTTACAAACAGGTATGTTTGTGTATGGGTTTGAACGAGAGAGAGAGCGAGAGAGTGAGAGAGAGAGTGAGAGAGAGAGCGAGAGAGCAGGAGAGAGAGAGAGAGAGAGAGAGAGAGAGCCAGCGAGAGAGAGAGTGAGAGAGAGAGCGAGAGAGAGCGAGCTAGCTGAGTCTCTGACCTCGTGGACATTGTCTTCCTGGTAAATCTGGTCCCTGCAGCGTGCCGGCGTGTGAGCAGCAGCTTATCAGCTCTGACCAGAGTTGCTCTCTCTCTCTCCACCTCCATCGCCTGAGAGGAAAATAAATTGCACCCAAGCAGTTAAGAAGAATAAAAAATATATTGCATCAGTCTCCTACAACCATTACAAATACCAGACAGAGATGTAGCTGGTGAGGTCAGTGTGTGTGTGTGTGTGTGTGTGCGTGCGTGCGTGCGTGCGTGCGTGCGTGCGTGCGTGCGTGCGTGCACATGCATTCCTAGGCTCGCTGAGACGTCTGCTGGTGTCAGGTTGGGGTTGGACCTGTATGAGGTGATGGAGAGTGGAGGTGGTTGTCGCCCTCCTCCACACAGCCAGACAAACATTGCTTTCTTGGAGTCACCCCACCAGTGTCATGGGTGCTTATTGAATTTCTGAGGCGAGCGTGACGACGTCTGTGGAAGGTAATTACATATTGAATGTTCTCTCTCTTCATTCAGCTCCTGGAGGGGAAAATCCATCTGTTGGACTGGAGAAATCATGTTTCTTGGAAGCCCAAACACAGCCATTTACACCGACATCAAACCATGCAGCGCCGCACACCAGCAGCAGCTAAATTAGGTTTGCAAATATTGCACGTGAGGCCTTTCCTGTGGAACCAGGATGCTGTCACACGGAGCTCCTAAACACAGGAAACCGTGTTTTTCCTACCTGTTCTGATTCATTAAATATTCATGGGTCATCAGAACATACGTGAATTAGTATTATTAGATATTTTTCAAAAGTGCAAAGCAAATGTGTTATAAATATGTGAGTCCTGACCAGATCTACTCTAGATCTCAATCAGATCGGCTGGCTTTGGATCAGGGCTTGAAGAAAGAAATCCAACCTTCACATCGTAACTTAAAAGGTCAGAAATGCTTCAAACTGAAGAGAACTTCTCACACTTTATCCAAATTGTGGTGCAAGTGAACCTGTGGGTCTCAGTTCGCTTGAAACTGAACCCTGGTGTGGTTTGTTCACAGTGTGTATGCAAACAGACCAGAAAGCAAGCCAGAGACAGGAAGTGACATGATCGCCCGGTTTTTCTTCTTCCTGAAGCTTTTTTCTCCCTGGTCAGTGTTCCTTTGCTGAAGTCTACAAAAACAAGCAGCCACTGTTTTTAAAGGGGCACCGCAAACGTGAACTACACCAAATGGTGTGAAATATATCGTCATCTTCAACCCAATTATCTACTGGACCATCCTGGAGCGAGAACGCCCAAATCTGTGTCATTCCACCCACGTTTGATGAGCACTGACAGATGTTAAACGGCCCGCTGTCGAGGTTTTATCTCATCATCCACAGAAGAACTCTGCACTCAGCTTTTCCCCCAAAGATTGGAAACATATTGACCAAAAATGATGCTGTGAAGCTGCTCCAAAATTGGCTCTTTGCTGGACTGTTGTAGTTCAGGGTGGTCCGCACGTCTGAACCATCCCGTCAGAACCTCCAGTTGGAGCTCTGACATCCTAGAGATGAACTCTGGGGGACGGTGCTGGCTGGGGCCGGCTGTCCTCTGCAGAGGCCGGCCACTCCCACAGAGATAAGATGAGGAGCTCAGCCGCTGGGGAGGAGCCAGCCGAGGACGTGCTGGACGGGTCCCAGGCACGTCCCATTGTGAGGGGGCCCTGAGGAAGATCTTCCTGAAAGAGCTGGAGGAGATGTCCGGGCTGAGGGACGTCTGGGCATCGCTGCCACGGCCCGGCCCTGGATAAGAGGATGGAGACGAGATCTGAGAGAAAATAGTCAGAGAGGTCACATGACTCCTTCCTCTCATTAGCTGCCCGTTAAATTCAGAATAGGCTTTCAGGTCCTGTTGCTGGCCAGGCTCCTCAGAGGTCCACCTGGAGATGCGGAGCAGCAGATGGTCCCAGCGGAGCGCTGGTGTGCTGCCGCTCACCTACTCACACGGTGTCACGTGATCAGTGTGAAGCTCTACTGTCAGACACTGGTGCTGAAGCAAGGAGCTGCGCGTCCTGGAGGAGCGTCAGCAGCGCTGATTCATGGAGCGAGCAAGGCAGCGGGGGGTGGGGGGTGGGGGTGAAATCACTGCCGTCTTTCAGAAATGACACTTGATTCAGCGCTGGGATCGCTCTGTGATGAAACGCTGCAACACTTTTGCTGTTTGTGCTGTTCACAATCACACTTCTGTGAAATGGCAACAGCATCCGTGTGTTCTTGGTGCAGGATTTAGTTCTGCGCTGCTCCGGAGACGCGGCCGACCCGCGGAGCAGCGTTGGCATTCATTTCCTCCTGATTACGTCTTTCTCGTGTCTCTGATTACTCTGAGACAGCGAGCCGGGCCAGCTCATTTTAGAATACATCATAAACTATTTACACATCATTAGTTCTGTTTGGATCATATTTGTTTGATGAAACGTCTCCCTGCGTGGTGACTGCTGCATTATTTAGCCCATTTATTAGCCCATTTACACACCCAGCAACACTAGCCCAGCCTGGGCGTGTTTTAAATGGTGTGTGTGTGTGTGTGTGTGTGTGTGTGTGTGTGTGTGTGTGTGAGTGTGAAATAATAATTTTATATTTGAATACATTTAATTTAACGACTGATTTTTTGCAGGTTTAGTTTGCTGAAGGTGCACATCTGTCCTGCAGGTAGCACTGAAATGAGTCCGAATATGCAGCACAGATGCAAGTGCAGCACAGAGGATGAGCAAAATGACTTTTAATCCACTTCCAGTAAGTAATCCTAACCCTAACTCAGGCTGCTTCATGGGTTAGTAATCCTAACCCTAACTCAGGCTGGTTAATGGGTTAGTAACCCTAACCCTAACTCAGGCTGCTTCATGGGTTGGTAACCCTAACCCTAACTCAGGCTGCTTCATGGGTTAGTAACCCTAACCCTAACTCAGGCTGCTTCATG